>CAOLHI010002001.1:0-302499 GCA_948474755.1 Ctenosaura bakeri | reverse complement strand
GCCCGAGTCGCTGGGAGACCTTCCGAGGTCCCGGTCACCTCGTCGACAGCGCGAATCGCGCTCGCCTGGGGACGAGGCTCGGTACCGTCGACGCCGAAGCCGATCTCCGTTGGACCGCCGCTCCTTCAGCCGCTCTCCCTCCCCTCGATATCATAGGGCGAGGGAGCCTTCACCACGGTATCGGGCGATATCGCCACCTCCTAGGGTCACGGCAACGGCGACGCGCCCTACGGAGTCGGTGGTGACTGAGCGGGCTACGACGACGTCAGCCTGCCAGACTACCCCGGTCACCACCAAGAGGGTGAAGTCAGTGGTCAGCCATCCCAAGCGGGACGCTGCTGCTACCACCGCCCCGGCTGCGGAGAAGCCTAGGAAGGCAACACCTGCGGCGACTACGAAGGAGCCGGAGAGCGAGCGGCGAGAGGACTCACCGAGCTCGGAGTCGTACGACTCGAGTGCGGAGTCTGAGGTGTCTGAGGCGGCCTCCCAGGAGTCTCCTCCGTTGGGATTCGGGGACCCGATCCCAGATTCTGCTCCAGAGGACGTCCACCAGTTCTCTGCGATGCTGCTCCGCATGGCCACTACCCTCGGCCTTAAGATCGCCGATGCGGAGCCGGAGGATGACGATCCAGCCTTCTCCGTTTTCGAGGAGAAGCGACCTTCCACGGCCCCGCTGCCTCTCCTGCCCCGGGTATCCAGACTGGTGAAGGCCGCCTGGGATAGACCGGCCTCGGCTCAGCCGATACCGCAGCGGTTAGAACACCTCTACCGGGTGCAGAAGGATAACGCCGGTTATCTATTTAATCACCCTGCACCGAACTCTGTGGTCGTCGAGTCCGCGCAGACGAAGGGCTCTGGCAGGCAACACACCACCCCGCCGGACAAAGAGGGCAGGAAGTTGGACGCCTACGCAAGGAGGTTCTATTCAGCTGCCTCCTTGCAGATCAGGCTGTCCAACACTCAGGCTTGCCTCGCGGCATACCTGAAGAAAGTGCTTGATCGCCTGCAACCAGCGATGGAAGCGGTACCGGAGGACATCCGCCAAGCCTCCTCCGTGATCTTCAATGAGGCTATCTCCATCGCTCGGCACCAGATGGCCTCCTCCCGGCACGCAGTGGAGATCGCCTCTCGGGTCATGGCGGGATCCGTCGGCCTTCGCCGCCATGCTTGGCTTCGACCGGCCGACATCCAGGAGGACACCAGAAGGAGGATTGAAGATCTCCCCTTCGACGGTGAAGGCCTATTCAATTCGTCCACAGACGAAGCTTTGGACAATCTCGTCAAGGCGAGACTGACCGCAAAAAAGATCGGGCTGCAGCCGGCCACGCAGACCCGCAGGGCCTCCACCTTCCGACCATCCTGGCGACGATCTTCCACCTCGTCGTTCCAGCGTTCGGCCCAGTCTGGACAGTCGAGACCGTCCTCCGGTTCATCGGCCAGACGCACGATTAGGCGGCGCCCGCCTTCGTCGAAGAAGTCCTCCTCCGAGACAAAGTCTCGGTTTTGACGTGCCTGGCAGGACCCACCAATACCCACTCTTCAGCCTACCATCAGCGCTCGGAGACCGACCGACTCTCGCTCGACACCTAGCGGAGTGGCAGTATGTCACTACGGACTCTTGGGTGCTTTCCATCGTCCGTCTTGGCTACGCCATCGAGTTTCTCGATATTCCTCCTCGCGGCGTTTATTACTCCACGCCGTCGAGTCCGGCCCTCCTAGAAGAGATCCAATCCCTCCTCCAGAAAGGGGCGATCGAGCGGCTCCCGCAAGAGGCCAAGACCACCGGCTTCTTCTCCAGGTACTTCACGGTACCGAAAGCCGACGGTACCCTCCGGCCGATCCTAGACCTCAGAGGGGTGAACTACTACATCCGCCCCAAAAGGTTCAAGATGGTCACGATACCGTCGATCCTACCCTTCCTACATCGAGGGGACTGGTTCGCCTCCATCGATCTCCGAGACGCATACTTCCATATCGCCATTCGCCCGCAGCACAGACGGTACCTCCGCTTCGCAGTCGACGACACCTGTTACCAGTACAAGGTGCTGCCGTTCGGACTCTCGACTGCCCCAAGGGTCTTCACCAAGTGCATGGCCCCGGTGGTATCCTACCTGCGGACGAAGGGCGCTTCCGTCTTCCCCTACCTCGACGATTGGCTGTTGGTGGCGTCCTGCAAACAGAGACTTTACCACGACGTCCACATGACGTTGTCACTCCTGACCCGCCTTGGTCTACGAGTGAATCCGAAGAAGTCCCACCTCGAGCCGGCGAGGATCTTGGACTTCATCGGGGCGACGCTCGACTCGACCTCCGCCAGGGCGTACCTACCAGAGTCTCGAGCACAAACCTTGATCCGGGCCGCCGCTCACGCTCGTCCGGCCCCGACGTTATCTGCGAGAAGCGTCCAGCAGCTCTTGGGCTACATGGCTGCGACGACCGCTGTGACATATCTCGCCAGGCTGAGAGCAAGACCTCTTCAACACTGGTTCGTCCGCATATTCGACCCCCTGCGAGACGAACAGACACTCCGACTGCAGCTGCCGGGAGACGTCCGCTCATCCCTCCGATGGTGGCAGTCGCGACGCAATCTCATGTCGGGGATGCCTTTCCAACAGCCGACACCGAAGGTGACGGTAACGACCGACGCCTCCCTGTATGGATGGGGTGCCCACTGCGGCGATCTCAGAGTCCGCGACAGATGGACCGACGACGAGACCGCTCTCCATATCAACGCGCTGGAGCTGCTCGCCGTCTGGAAAGCCCTACGGGCGTTCCGCCATGCCGTGGCGGGGCGCACGGTCCTGATTCTGACGGACAACACCACCGCCGTCTGCTACATCAACAGACAAGGTGGGACTCATTCCACGACCCTGCTCGACATCGCGCTCGGCCTGTGGGAATGGTGCATTCGCCTGCACACGCATCCCGTGGCGGTTCACCTGGCCGGGCAGGAGAACACCACGGCAGACGCCCTCAGCAGGGACACCTCATCCCATCACGAATGGTCTCTCTCCGGAGAGGCGTTCAGACTGATTCGGGACCGCTGGGGCGAACCATCGATCGACCTCTTTGCGACCAGGGAAAACGCGAAGTGTCGCCGATTCTGTTCCAGAGCGGGCCACGATCGTGCCTCCATCGGGGACGCTTTCCAGTTTCCGTGGACCGGGGAACTCCTCTACGCGTTCCCGCCGTTCCCGCTGCTCGGCCGGACGATATCGAAGATCCTCGCCGACCGAGCCGACGCGATCCTGGTAGCCCCGTACTGGCCGAGGCAACATTGGTTCGCACCCCTGCTACAAGCCGCGCGAGACGACCTGCTCCGGTTGCCACCGACACCGGACCTGCTCTCCCACTCCGGCGGCCGAGTCCTCCATCCGGACCTGCCACGCCTGGCCCTCCATGCCTGGAGGATATCGCACTAGACGATCCCGTGCTCGGTACCGTCCTCGTCGCGGCCAGGAAGGAATCCACCCGTCGCAACTATCAATACAAGTGGCGACGCTTCCTGACCTTCGCTAACGAGAGGAGTGAGCCGGTATCGCCCGCGGGGCTCTCGACCGTCCTGCACTTCCTCCTGCACCTCCGGCAACAGGGCCTGGCGTTTCCATCCCTGAAGGTGTATCTCTCCGCGATCGTGGCATACCAACCGCCACGATCTGCTGCCTCGGCCTTCTTCAGGAACGATACCGTTAAGCGGTTCCTGAAAGGACTTCATCATCTCTACCCGCCGGTATCGCCGCCGCTACCGCCGTGGTCCCTCTCGCTGGTGCTCTCGCAGCTGACGAAGCCGCCCTTCGAGCCGATGGCGACCTCGGATGACAGGCTCCTGACAATGAAAACTGCCTTCCTGGTAGCGGTGACCTCAGCGAGGCGAGCGGGTGAGATCACAGCTCTTCGTTTCGATGAGCCCTTCACGGTCTTCCACAGGGACAAGGTGGTCCTGAGACCTGACATCTCGTTCCTGCCAAAGGTGGTGTCCAGTTTCCATCTCAACCAGGACATCATCCTGCCTGCCTTCTTCCCGAACCCGACGACACCGTTGGAGCGGTCCCTCCACTCCCTGGACGTGCGTCGGGCATTGGCTTTCTACAAGGACAGGACTGCTTCCTTCCGACAGACGCCGCATCTCTTTGTTTGCTATGGGCGACGTCGGAGGGGCCTAAAAGTGTCCACCCAGCGCTTCTCCAAGTGGGTGGTGAGGACTATTGAACTGGCGTATGAGCTCGCGAGGAAGCCTCCGCCAGTCCTGCTTCGAGCCCACTCCACCAGAGCGGTGGCTACTTCTGCGGCCCTCCTGCGAGGAGTTGACCTGCATGAACTCTGCCGTGTGGCGACCTGGTCCCAACCATCGACCTTCGTGCGCCACTACAGGCTCGACTGCCGGTCGCGCAGAGATGCCCGGTTTGGACGTGAGGTGTTGGCTTCCGTGCTGTAGGACCTGACCCGCCGTCCGACCGGTAAGCTACACAGTCTCCTAGTGTATGAAGGCACAGAGACCACGAAGAAGAAGAACAGGTTGCTTACCTGTAACTGTGGTTCTTCGAGTGGTCATCTGTGCCATCATACACACCCGCCCTCCTCCCCTCTTTCTCAGGTCCCTGTAGGTTCTACGGCGGACGACAGAACTGAGGAGAGACCGTTGCTCGGCGGGAGGAGCATGCGCAGTACCGGCGTGGGGGAGGGGTTCCCGCCAAGCGAACAAGCTCTAGAAGTTTCCGAACGCTACCGCGCAGGCGCTAAAGCTCCCAGTGTATGATGGCACAGATGACCACTCGAAGAACCACAGTTACAGGTAAGCAACCTGTTCTTTATTTTCCTTTCTATTGTCACCAATGTATAGTTATATGTAATGTCCCTCTCTTGACAGTATTATGGTATCTATTTGTATTAATTATTTAAACATTTATGTATTTCTCTCTTTTTTCTCTTTTCTTTTTTTTGATTTCTCTTTTCGATTAAAAAAAAGTAATTAGGAAATTAGTTTGTGAGAACCAAAACTAAAAATTATATGCCATAACTTGTCAAATTAAGGACGACAAACTCAAAAGTTGCAATATTAGTTTTTGAAACAGTTTATAGGATTACAGAGAATGATGTGAAAGCTGTCATTGCTGACCCTGTGATACATTTTGTTATTGATACCTTCCAAAGCGAGAGCCAGTGTGATGTAGTGGTCTGAGTGTTGGACTGTGGCCCTTTCTGCAGCTTACTGGATTCCAGTGGTGTCTCGCGGGGATTTCAGTAGAGCCTCTTCCAGGAAGGAAGCGCAACAGGAGCGCTCCCCTCCACACCGGCTGCCTCAATGAATGGAGGAAGCTCAGTGGCACCGCCTCATCCTTCCACAGTGCAGCTGGGTACTGTCCCAGGCTGTACTGGGGCAGGAAATACAGCCATTGCACTTCCAGGACCTTCACACCTAAGGTAATTGTGGGTGGGCAGCGGGCTGGCTGTGCAATCACTGGTCATTGATGGATAAAACCTGTCAATGATTTGCGGTGTAATTGCGCTGCCTGGGGATCGGAGAAGGATGGGACTGTGATGACATCATGCATAAGTGTCATTTGGGTCCCGTTGTTCTCCCGTCCCCAATGCAGGACAATGATGTCCTGTGGAAAGGGCCTATGACTCTGAAAACCAGAATTCGAATCCCCACTCAGTTGTGGAAACGGATGGAGTGGCCTTGGGCAAGTAACACTCTCTCTGCCTCATAGAAAGGCAATGTAGTGAAGTATACTTGAGTCAATTGACATATACTCAAGTTGCATAAGTGACTCAACTTGGACTTGACTTGGCAATAAATTACACACTGACTCAACTTAACTCAATGACTTGTATATTTTTGTGACTGACTTGCTGCCCTTGGTTCAATAACATAACACATTCATCTGGAAACCTTAAAACTTTGAACAATGCTTCCATCTCTTTTAGCCTACTGGTCATGTGATGATCTGTCTCAAGGCCAAAGCTTAGGCCATTTCTTGGAGGGAAACAGCAAACAGTAACAGGCTTGAAATTAGGTTGAGGTCTGCTCAGCAGCCTGTCCCCTCTGCATATTGGAGGAGCCTTCTGAAACTTTTCCTAACAGCAGAAGGCAAGAGTTGACTCCAGAGCACAGGAGAAGATCCTTCCTTAAAGCTTTGAAGCTTCAGGAATGGAAACTAAGAAGGATCCTATTCCCCACTTCAGAAACTGACTCTCAGACTTGAGACATGATTAAAAGACTTAAATACATCATTGAGGAAAGGCAAAGGCAACCCCTCACTGAACTAATTTTACAAGAAAACACCATTATAAAGTCACCTTAGGGCCACCATAGGTCAGAAACTACAGTTCTCCCTCCACATTCGTGGGTTTCACTTTCACTAATTTGATTATTCGCGAGGTGCCCACTTGCCCCCCATTCTCCCGCTCCCACCCCATTCCCATTGCTCTTGCTCTTCTTATTCTCCCTGCCCCCAGTGCAGGCACATTCTCCACCAGCAGCAGGTCCAGGGAGGGCTTCCTCACACTCCTCCCGCCTCCCCCGCTGCTGCTGCGGGTGTTCCCACATGAGGAGCAGGAAGGTCTGGGGAGGGCAATCGCCAGTTCCCTGTGCTCCTCCCGCCGCCCCCACCGCTGCTGCCACGGGTGCGGGTGTGCCCCGTGCCAGTGGCAGGAAGGTCCAGGGAAGGTAATCACCAGTTCCCTGCGCTCCTCCTGCCACTGCAGCCAATGCAAGTGACAGGAAGGTGCAGGGAAGGCGATTGCCAGTTCCCTGCCTCCTTGCCCCCCCACCTGGGTGGGTGCACTTGCTGGGCAGAAGCCTGTAGGGAGAGCACCCCATTCGCAATTATTTGACATTCACAAGAGATTTGTGTCCCTATCCCTTGCAAATGTGGAGGGCCTGCTGTACTTGAAGGCACACAACACAATAATTATTAAAAGTGCTCTTTTTATTTTTAAATTGTCTTCAATGCAATCACAATAATATGATGGTTACCTAGGAAAAAGCAGACGCAAACCAAACTCCACTCCTTCCACAAAGACTGAAGACAGTCTAGACCCATGCTGGGAAGATTGCAGCCATCCTCAGCTAGTACCTACCAGATGGAAATCTTATCATCTGCCCTTCAGGGTTAGTATAGGAAGGAACTGAGGACACTCTTGATGGAGAGAGAAAGTTGGACCATCCTGGTAAGAGTCTGAGGGTGAGGACAAGTGTTATATGGGGGGAAAATGAATAGGAGTGGACAGAAAGGGCTTTGTTATTGGTGTGTGACTTCAAGTTGTTTTGACTTACAGCAACCCTAAGGTGAACCTATCATGGTTTTTTGGAGGGCTGATAGTGTATGACACACACCAAAATCACCCAGTAGGTTTCTGTGGCTGAGTGGAGAATCAAACCCTGGTCTCCAGGGTTGTAGTCCAACACTACGTCCTCAAGCCACTACAACACGCTGAAGGTTAGAGACAGCCCAAATGATTTAAGTAGCAGAGCAGGCTATCTTTTTACCCCAGGACTTTCACATTTATGTTCAATTATCTCATTGTAGTTGTGCTTCCCCGGAAGGAGGAGGTGTGGTCTCTAATGAAGCAATGAAATCAATAGAAGAGGGTCATTGAGTAGTTTCTCTGAGCACACAGGCATACACACTGCAAGAACAGGCTCCAAAGACTTCCATATAGGCTAATAAGTAGAATGATGTGGAAGGATGCCTGCCTTCAGGTCTGAAGGGTCTGACATCTTACGGTTTTACTCCTCCACTTGTAAGGTCTCCTAAATTCTAGCAATAAGATGAAGTTGGTTTGGAAGTTCTTTTGCACTCTTTTTTTGCAACTCACCTAGCAAGTCAATATGCATTGATGAGGTTACTTGTGTTCCAGGACATTGCAACTCACAGCTGCAACAACTTTCTTGATCTCAGAGGTCTTGGCTGGTACAAATTACAGTGCAGGGGATGGAAGTCCCCATAAGCACAAAAGGTGACTCCAGAGGATCAGGTGAATCAGCCCTCAGTCAGATACAGTACAGTCTTCCAGAATCCATTAACTCTCATCAGTTGGATCATATAAAGTCAAAAGGTTTGCACAGGGCAAATGTCTAAGTATTTGATTCTCTCTCCTTCTCCTTCTCTCTCTCTTTTTTTCTCAATCTGTGTGCGTGCGCGCGCATGTGCGCATGCATGCATGCATGCATGTATGCATGTTGTTCTTTCTTATTCAGGAAGTTCCACAGTTGCAAACAGTTCAGACCTGGGGTTTATTTTCATAGACTTTAGCTTGTTAGAAAAAAATTAATATATATTTATGAATACAGAGGAAATGCCTGAGATTAATGAAACAATGCAGGAGAGAGAAAAAGAGAGGGAGGAAGAGAGAGGGAAAAAAGAAATTGTGATTAGACCAACTGAAATTTTGTTTGGGAACCGGGTTAACCTATAACCAAAGCGTGAGGTTAATAGAGAACCTTGTTACTAAGTAACCAGATAGGATGAGATTCAGCAGTTAGCTCCATTAGATACTAAAGATGGGACAAAGAACTGATCACTCCTACTTTCATATTCCTTATATTCTCCTTTTTTAATATCATACTCAGAAACTAAAATTACATAGGATATCATGTATTAAGAGAGTGGTTAATTTTGTCTGTATTTCAGTCTTTCTTTATACCCAATGTAATATTTTCCTGTGGGTATACCAAGGTAAATGTTTGTTTCTGAACTGGAGCAATTACATATCAGTATGCAAAGAATGCCTAGCTTGGGCACATAGTGCAGAACACAGTTGATTTTGGATTATGTGGTCTAAAAAATCTCCTCTGAACTGATAAAAAAAATTGGACTTTAGAAAATGTAGAAGGTTCTAATAAAACTTTATTGTTCTTTTTTCTTTCTTTCTTTCTTTTTAATATTGAAGAAGAATATCCTAGTTCAAATGAAAAGTTTAGCTTGGTTCAAATAATTTGTGTGACTAGGAATGAGTGATAGCAAGTCCTGGGCTCCCATATTCCCCCTGCACTCTCCTTTTCCTTTTATATATTAAAGAGAAGAATATGCATGAAAATCACTGTTCTATGTTACATCCAGACTCAGGGAATTTTGGTTTGTTTTAATCAAAACTATTTTGAACAAACTAGGATCCAGTCATATTTTCAGATGCTAGTTTATCAACTCACCTGTTAATACAAACTAACATTTCCCCTGACTTCAAATGCAGCAGTTTGATTTTAAAGTGAAAGCAAAAGCTTTCACCCTTCTCTTTAGAATAAAGGAGTTGGAAAGTGAGTGAACCTAAGGTTTGTTATAGCTTGTGGTTTATATGGTTCCTGAACCAACCCAAAGTATCTATTTCCAATCTGAGAAGAGACAATTTCCTGTATCGTCAAAGTCAATATTATTAACATATAAGCTCTGTATAATTAAAACATACAAGAAAACACTAGGCATAGTGGTGCTGAGGACCACATTGAGGCCTCAAGGAGTCATTTATGGCCTAGGGGCCACACCTTGCCAGCCTCTCCTTTAGTAGAAGACAGTTGTAATCATGGTACACAACTGTTTGTGAAAAGGTTTACATTGGAAGGAATTCTCTGGCTTCCTTTTTATTTCCTCTCTCTTAACGATTCAGTTATTTATGAGTTAGAATAAGAAACACCCAAATTTCTTTTCCAGGAACATTCCTGAGACAGATCATATTAATTTCACAGTTTTATTTATAGTACATCACACTGTATTTTGATAGAATTAGGACTTTGATTGCAACTTTGTGGCTACACACCTTTATTTGAAAGCCCATAGATTTCTTTGGGGTTTAGGTACTTATTTCTCACTATATCAAATTGCTGCTAGCATTTTTTTTTTTTTTGCTTTGACTTTAGTGAGAGTGGTTTGTATTTTTTCCCCACCAGAACTGCTCCTATAATCCACTATGCATTTAAATCTAATTGAAACGGTGGGATTATTGATAGAGAAAAAGAGATAAGATTGTACTATATGCTGTCACTGCTACAGGGTTGCTCATGTAGATATCAAGACTTCTGCTACCTCTCTTTCCTGGATAGCTTTTAAACCACTCCCTGATTTTATTGCTTGTGTCCATAAGGTGACTATAGCAACGGATCAGTTAATATGTCCTGGTTTGGATTTGGGTTTGTATATACATGACAGGCAGAGATATAAAACAAATAATAACAAAGGTTCATTGGCCTGTAAGGTGGCTCTCTACTAATTTCAATATAACAAATTGTTTATATTTTAAGCCTTCTATGAACTCCCCCTTCAGAGACTTCACCATCAACTCCTCCTTTACAGCTGTGACCCACTGTGTCTTGTGTCCCATACTGGGAGAAAGGTAGGATATAAGATTAATAAATACTCAGCCACTTTCTTATCCCATATAAGATTAATAAATACTCAACCACTTTCTTATCCCCCTTATCTATCTGACAGTTAAACAGCTAAACTTCTGCATTTATAGGCTCTCCCCTTCTGTATTCCTTCATAACATTCAGAGGACCATGATGGCTAGCTGTGCATATTAGGCCAACTTCTGCCCTGCTCTTGTTCATGAATCTTCCTTGGTTCAATAAAATTTATCTTCATATTTTCTGATAAGACTTTTGAATCTTAATTTTATTTCAGTGCTGAAACTTGCCTTTATGCAGGTGCTGAAATTCTTTCTTTCATAATTCCTGTGTCCTCTTTGGTACACACACATGCGTGCGCATATATATCTATATATCTATATATATATTGGCATAGGCACATGAGAGAAAACATAGTTTGTTAAATCTCTTGTTGTTTATAACTTGTCACCTTGAAGGCAACATTGCCCACAAGCTGAACTATTGTATTTAAAGTGCCTTTTCAATCAAAGGTTAATGTAGCTAGAAGAGAAAAATAAGTTATAGTTAGCAGGCATGCCAGCAAACTTATGGATGGAAGCCATTACAATAGTTTTTGAAGTTGCTTTTTATAATACACCCTCAAGTTGCAAATATTCCATCCTCCCTCTTTGTCAGGAAATAACAGTACTTCAACTGACAGCTCTTGTTTTTGGAGGTAAATTCTTGTTAACTCTGCTCCTGGCCAAAAAGCATTGTGAACACAATTATGTGTCTCAAATCGTTTCATCACATAATCATTATATGTTTGCTATTTTCCACTCTTAAGTAGAGGTTGTTTAAATCTCTTTTGTCCTTTCCACACATGACTGTGTAATTATGTCCAAATCCTGTGAAAACAGTGTTCAGAGTACAAAGATCATCTTGAAAGCACATACAATTGCTATTCAGGGTGCATGTTTCTGTTAGGTCGTCACCAAGATTTTCTATATTTTGAATAAGGCTAGAAAATAGACCTGTCCCTCAGTTTTAATTAGTTTTTATAATCTGGGAATTTGTGAGCTTGCTCTTGACCTCTGACTAATTCACTGTTTTTTTCAGGATCCCTTCCATCCTCCCAAACTGATTTTCTGGAGACTCTTGAAGCTCTTGATATTGTACCTTCCAATTCTGTTCTCCTTAAAAGATGAGATGCATTTTCTGTTATCTTGGATATGGTTAGGGAGGCCCAAAGCATTTGTTTGACAATGACAGAAGTTTAGGAATGTGTTCTAGACTGACTTCCCTGTTTGATTTCATAGAATCTTGTTGGGTTCTCCTTTCTGCTCAACACTTTCCAAACAAAACAAGACAAAACAAAACAACCCGCCCCTTCACTCTGTGACTCCAAGCATGCAAAGATAATTAAAATCACAAGTTCACTAACTAGAGATTTTCAGTCTTGTCACAGCATAAGCAGTGATATACATTGATGTGTACAACGAGAGATGCCATACCCCAGGTCTAAGGGATAGTCTTGTTTGTCATGTTTATAACTATGTGGTCTCTTATCATTTATTTGTCCTCCTTTTGCTGGATTTTTTCTTTTTCTAACTAAGAAAGCATAGGACAAAATCTCATGGATTCTCTGTTACTGTTTGGCAACCAAAAAGTGATAGGAAATACACTTGGTCCTCTCCATTCGCTAGGGTTAGGCAGTACCACCCCAAAAGTGGAAAAACCTCAAATATCAAAATGTATGTATGTCTGTGGAATGGGGGCTAAGGCATAGTGAGGAGAATAAGCACCCAGGGTCAAAACCAAGTCAGGGAAAGGAAAGAGAAAGGGGGGTGGGTCAAGATGGTGGCCTTATGCCTCCTTTCTCTCACCCATCTCCTTCTTTGGATGTGTGGGGGGCACTGGGAAAAGTGGTGCTGGGAATTCAGGCTGTGATCCATCCTTAGCTGTCCAGGCAGCAGCTGGTGGTGGTGAAGGAGGAACAGAGGTGGGTTTTTAAAGGGTTGTGTGGCCTGATCAGAGCCACAAAGAAGGAAGGTTCCCCCAGGAAAGAAGTGCTTAAGGGGGGGTGGGGTAGAGGTTGGAGAAACTTGCAAATGATCAAATCAATGAAAGTTAAACCCACCAATGTGGAAGCCTGACTGTATTCTCAAGTGAGGAAAAATATGGAATAGATCTGTCTCTGTATAAATCTTTGTATGAGGTTTCAGAAAAACTGAAGCAAATTCCTATTGTAGCCTCATTCCCACCTGATTTTTTTAAAGCTCTTCGTTGGAAAGCCAGAGTCATGCCAACTCTGTACTATTCTTTACCAGATAGCAAGGTTGTGATACTCAGCTGGATATTTGTATTTCAATTTCTTCTTGTTCTTGTGATTTCTAACTTAATCAGTGTTTTTATTCTTTTTGTAGAAACTGTGACAGATTACGTTGTTACCAATTGGCAATTCTTGGAAGTCAGTATAGGGAGAAATGATGAGGACAGTGAGATATAATTGAAGCCCCTGGAAGTTCCCATAGTGCTTTTGTTCCCTTTCAACACTGTATATCTGTGTTTGTGTTGTCTCTAACTTTAGAGACTTTAACTAGTTGTCGCAAAGACTGGATGAGGAGGAAAACTTATATTCTGGAATATAACATATCAAGCTATAGATGGAAACTTTGATGTTTTTTTTTTAAATCTTGTACAATGGAAATTGGCCCAACAGTGAAAAGCCTGGGCCATACCCCTTCCTTGACACCTAGTTTTCTCATGGCTGGGGATTTTTTTTCTTTTTCTCTTCCTCATTTGGATAAAAAGCCTTTTTTTAAACAGATGCCCTATTGTATGTTACAGTTTCCTGGGTTCTGCTTGAGTATCACTCTCAGAATTTTGGTCTAGGGTGGGAACAGTGTATCTTCAGTAGTAAACTATTTTATGGGTGTTGTATTTCCACCCTTCACCATCTCTAGGGTACACTAAGGCAACAGAGGAACTTCTTTGCTCAGCTGACATGTCTAGAATCTATGGCTAGGATATAAACCCATTATTGTGTTCTGCAGCTACTAATTGTGTTTTGCAGTTGGTTAACCAACAACTTATTTGCAGGGACACTGATTTTTTTTAAAAAAAAATTCCATTTGAACAGATGGCCCCATCTTTTCATGATCTATCTCAAACTATATTTAAAACTCCCCTCAGATTTTTTTGGATTCTAGCCAGTGTGTGGAAATTTCCACAGCCACCATAACAACCAATACGCAGATAGGTACCTGCTCCCTGTCTAACAATTGTGAAGGAGGCGTGGATACATCATCACATAATATTTGCTATGCAGTTCCCTAGCCTGCTTCCATAGACTTATGCTGTCTTTTCCACAATGCCATCTGCTGTTACTGTGCCTGGATAGGGAGCTGGTCTCAATCCATGGCTAGATTTGTGTATTGTGCTAAACCATGTTGTGGTAGCCATGAATTGCCCATCAGACAACCAACCAAACCACAGTTTACCTTTCCTTTTTCTTATCCCCCACTCGCCTTGCTTCAGTTCTTGTTTCAAGGCAGGAAGCTGTGAAAATAAAACTTGAGTCAAGCCATGGTTCAGGGTTCAAACATACTTACAAACCAGACTTTAAACTGATCAAAGTTTGTAAGCCAAAAAGAAACCATATGTTCTAATTGTGTTTGTAGTTGATTAACAAATGGTAGTTTGCATTGACACAACACAAAAACAAGCCGGAACTCAACAAATCACAACCTAATTTATCACCACTGTTACCTGCAAATGTGGCACGTATATCATCAGATGGGTTGATCAACAAAAAGTCTGATATTTGCAACATTACATTTCAGTCACAAGAATAAAGCTAGTGTTTAATCAAAAAAGTATATAAAGTATCTGAGGCTGCTGCCCTTTTAGAAGGGAAGTGATGCTGACTGGTTACGGGCTGTTTTTATACTGCATGACAGTCCTTTCTCTGCTTTGCATATTAGTGATACCATTGTTCTTTGAATTTAATGAGATCTTTTATTTCAGGCAATTCTTAAGACTCTTGGACTTTTTCTTTAGTGTGATGATTACAACTTATTCTTCTCATATCTTGCCATGATTCACTGAATCTTGCCAGTAGCATGTTGGAAAGCTTCACACTGAGTGATGCAAGAGAACTGATCAGAAGGTAAAGCTGCTTATTGGACCTTTAAATAGCACATTATACAAACACAGTGGATTCCTATTTACTGCTAGGTATGATTCATGGGCCACATTCATGCCAGCATGGAGATTAGGCTGCTGTACTTTACTGTGTGGTATTTAGCCTAGGAGAATTCATAAAATCCTCTTCATTCTAAAGCCAGCTGTGTCTGCTGAATGGAAAAAGCAGACTGTCTTGATGTGGACCTGAAAACACTTCAGGATAATACACAAAGCAATATGAATCATACCAACTAAGCAACGCTAAGGAGCTGAAAGCTCTTTAAGCAGTGGTCTTACCCCATCTGCACCTTCCACCCTCAATTTGCAGCCCTGTAAACAGAGTAAGATTGGAGATCTTCAATTTATCTGACAGTCATTCCTGGCAGCAGATCATTCTCTAAAATCACTGATTGAAATTTCTGGCTTGGTGGGTATAATTGAGTATGTAGTCTGACTTGCTGAATTGTTACTTCTTGGTTTGGGGGCTTCTGAAAAATGTATTGTTGTGCTCAAACTTTGTGTAAAATAAAAAGGGTACTCTTGAAGCTTTTTCTTGCTTTTTTTGGAAGGACATATCTTCACTAGAGTATCTTATGCTTTTGCTCCAGTGCTTCAGAGCAGAACTAGACACATGAAAACCAGCAATAATAAAGAACAGGATCCATGCTGAGCATAATTTCCCTGTGTATCCTGCATAGCTCATGCAGATCACAATTCCTCTTACCTCTGTGTGGATTATGAGGATCAACACAATATTGTTTGTTGCAGCCATGTTGTGCATGATCAGATATGTGGGATCACGGCATCAGACACCATTCACCACGACTGTCGTGTCTGTATAATGTCAGCCAGTAGAGCTTTTCTGATTAGTGTGCAGCCAGTTATGATCAGGCCCAAAGAACAGTTGATTAACTCCTTGATAGCAGAGCTTGGAAAGTTGCTTTTTAAAAGTATTTATTTCCAGTTAGTTATTACATTGTTTTGAAAATAAAACTCTACAATGTTGAAGTAACTCATTATGTTACTTCTTATGCTGCTCTTTCATTTTCCATTCATCTATGTTACTTTTTTGAGAGAAGAAAAAACCATTAGCATTGATAAGATAATGGAAAAAACTTGGAAAATTCCTGTCAAATTTCTTTCAAAAATTCCCTTTAAAAGTATATTTTGAAAATAGCTAGAAATCATTGCTCACTATAACAAAATAAATTAGTTTTTGCTTATTACATTACCTTTGAAATATAATTTTATTGCCTACAAGAGTAATTTTGTTGTTCTTATTGTATGCCTTCAAGTTGTTTCTGACTTACAGCACCTACTCTAAGGTGAACTGAGGCTTTCTTGGCAAGATTTGCTCAGAGGTGGCTTACCTTTGCTTTCTTCTGAGGCTGAGAGTGTGTGACTTGTGCCAGGTCACCCAGTGAGTTTTCATGACTCAGTGGGAATATGAACCCTAGCCTCCAGAGTCCAACACTCAAACCACCACCTTACACTATTTCTTGAAAGAGTAACTAGCTGCAGGTAAATACATTTCTTGCAGTTTGTTACTTCAGAGGTCTACTGTGACTAGTTCATTACACATTTTGCAGATAAAACTGCTCTGCACATTTTGACTGGGATGCCTTCATTGTAACAGAATAAGAAATGAATGTATCCAATGTACCGAATAGTCAGGTTGTTATGGATACCGTTCTGCTTGTGCAATTTGAGGTTGCAGAAAGACTGGACATTTGAGGTCTATTACCTGTGTTCTGAGCCATTGCCAGGACTATATAACAAAAGCAGTCAGAGCCGGCCAGTGCAACTAGGTCTTTGAGATGAATAATGCTTTATTGAGAAAGAGTATAAAGGAGGCATAATTAATATAATATAAATATAATATAATATAAATATAATATAATATAATATAATATAATAAATATAATATAATATAATATAAAGTGACATAATTGCCTTGGATCTTTTGAACCTGAGTAAGTCCTACATGACGTCCTGCAGTTCAGAGGCAAAGTGCTGGAGTGAGTCCCAAAATCATTTTGAGATCTTTCAGGCTCATTTGTCATTTGGTTTTTGTTGAGTGACCTGAACTGTGCGGTGGTTGTGGGAAGTTGGACTCATTAATACTCTTGTGTTTTTCAGTAATCTGTGATATTGTATTGACCATGGTATCTTTCTGAGCCATGTTGCTGAAACACAGTTTGCCAAGATACAGTGCTGCAGTATTTCTGACCCATTCTGGAGAGGCATTCAAAAAAGAGAACTAGAATACTACCTTGTGGTTTTTGGTTTAAGGAGTCCCTCAGAGTTCTATCTTTTCCATTATTTTTTTATGTGTACCTGAAACCATTAGGAGAAGTCATGAAATGGTTTTTGCTGAAGTGTCACCTAGTATGTGCATGGTATTGCTCTATCAGTCAGTCTCAAGGAGCCAGTGGAAAATGTGAACCAATATCTAGAGACTACAGACTGCTCTAGTGTGGTTGAGGCCACACAAGGTGAACCTTAATCCAGATAAGACAGATGCAGTTAGTTAGGAATACTGCCAGGCTGAGTTGAGATGTTCAATCTGTTTTGGATGGAGTTGCATGCCACCTGGACTTTTAAGTTTGCAGTTTGGGATTTCTCTGAGTTCAGTGTTATTTATGGATGTTCAGGTGGCATTGTTGGCCAAGAGTTCACCAACTTCTAATGTATCCCTACTCATAGATGTCAGATTTAGCATAACATACCTCTGTACCAGTTGCATCTGTGTATCATCATCATCATCATCATCATCATCATCATCATCATCTTTTGTGCTCTAAAAAGAATTGAAAATTGTAATTAATTTAAAATACAGTGGACAGATCGTTGATAATAGCGAGATAGTGACCACATATTATACTGAATATGATTTTATTCATTACTAGTTTATTTCCAAGCCGATTTTAGAGTTTTAATAGTTCTACAGTTGTAAGACCTCAGCTGAATGACTGCCTACATGCATATGAATGCTACCAAGCCCTCAGATCAATGTGTGAGGCTCTTTGGTCTGCTGATAGTTAAAAATCAAATTACTAATTAGCAGGGCATTATTTGTAGTGGCTCTTTAACTTTCTGGTTTTACACCCTTCTGATTTTTTTTAAATTTTATTTTACAAAGCTTTTTTGAAAAAATTGCTAGCAATTACATTATTATGCTGTATTATTATACCTTTGTGTTTGTGTTTTAAGTCGTGTTTTGACTTGTGGATTTTATTATGTAAGTCATAGTGGGATTTTTTGTTATTTATAAAATTAAATAAGTGACTAATATTAACAAATCAAAAATATTTAGATGGAAGATATATTAACATCCCTGTGTGGATTTTCTTAGATTGGAGAGCTGGGCCGAGGCTAACAAAGTGAAATTCAATAGAGAGAAATGTAAGGTTCTACACTTGGGTAGAAAAAATGGAATACAGGAATATAGGATGGGGGACACGTGGCTGGATAGCAGTACGTGTGAAAGGGATCTAGGAGTCTTCATAGACCACAAGCTGAACATGAGTCAGCAGTGTGATGCGGCAGCCAAGAAAGCCAATGCAATTCTCGGCTGCATCAATAGGAGTATAGTGTCTAGATCGAGGGAGGTACTAGTACCACTCTACTCTGCTTTGGTTAGACTTCATCTTGAATACTGTCTCTAATTCTGGGCACCCCAATTCAAGAAGGACATGATCAAGTTGGAGCAAGTCCAGAGGAGGGTGACCAAAATGGTGAGAGGCCTGGAAGCCATGCCCTATGAGGATAGACTTAGAGAGCTGGGTAGGTTTAGTCTGCAGAAGAGAAGGTTAAGAGGAGACATGATAGCCATGTTTAAATATTTGAGGGGGTGCCATGTAGAGGAAGGAGAGGACTTGTTTTCTGCTGCTCCAGAGACCAGGACAAGGAGCAATGGATTCAAGCTGCAGGAAAGGAGATTCCACCTGAACCTCAGGAAGAACTTCCTGATGGTCAGGGCTGTCCGGCAGTGGAATCTGCTGCCTCGGAGTGTAGTGGAGTCTACTTCTTTGGAGGTTTTTAAGCAGAGGCTAGGTGGCCATCTGTCGAGAGTGCTTTGAGGGTGTTGCTGCATGGCAGGGGGTTGGACTGGATGGCCCCTGTGGTCTCTTCCAACTCTACATTTCTATGATTCTTTGTCTGTTTGTAGCATGAAATATGTAGAAGACATTGCACTCTATGTATTACGTTGCTGTTTATATTCTAACTTAAGGGAAGATTTTGGAAGGACAGTGTTTAATTCCTAAATAATGATGAGGAAATCAAGTATGTCATATATGCTGGAAATAAAAAATTAGGTAACCCAAAAGAATTAGGCTCCAATTTTACAGAAAACCATTTGTTATATAGGTGATACATGATAACGTCTGTCATTTTATATGTTTTACCTAGTCATGTGACCTGTGTATAGATTTGTATTTTCTCATGCTTGTATTTACCAAACGCTAAGTGAAAAAGATCTGATTCAAAAAGAAAGAGAATCAGTTATTCACTTGCTCTCTGTGATAATAGTAATAATAGTATTTAGAGCAGCTTTACAGATACCTAGATGTGGCCAGGGCAGGGGAGCAAAAGTTAGATCTGTATTTACAGGTAGCTCTCTGGGTGATTTGCAGTAGATCTGCAAAGGTTTCAAACTTGTAGTTGTTTGACAGCAGCAATAACAATATCCACTGCATGCACACATAATTATACTGTTAGTTTTTGATTTTTTTTAAAAAAAATTGGGATAAAGCAGAATAGATGTGTGGGTTATTGTATGTGTGTGGGGACAGGTGGGTGAAACAAGTATGGGCTTTGTTCAGCATTAGTACTCAAAACAAATTCTTTGTCTCAGAATTCTTTAATTGTAAATTTGTGCCTGTTGTACGAGAGTCTGTCCTTCTGATAAAAAAAGAAGAAAGTAAATACTGCAAGCTTGACGTCTGCCCGCCCATAATTTAGAAGGCCAACCATTATTTGTCTACTATAGCACTGTACCTTTTAAAGCCAGCATCAGAATGACATTATTCAATGAATGTGTTCCCCTGTGTTCAAGAATTTGTGTGCCTGTGTGCATACACACCTTCAAGTTCCCTGTTGACTTATGGTGTCCCCATGTATTTCATAGTGTTTCTTAGGCAAGGAATACTCAGGCCATTTCTACACTAGACTGTTATAGTGCTATTATTCCACTTTCAACATCCTATGGAATCCTGGGGCCCTGAGGCCCCTCCCTAAACTGCAAACTCCAGGATTTCATAGAATGTTGAAAGTGGAATAATAGCATCATAAGAGTCTTGTGCAGAAAGAATCTTAAGTGGGGTTTTCTAGGGCTGAGAGTGTGTGATGTGCCCAAGGCCACCCAGTAGGTTTCCATGGTTGAATGGACAATTGGACTCTGGTCTCCAGGGTCATAGTCCAGTGCTCAAACCACTACACTATGCTGACTCTTCAAGAACTACCACCAATCATAAAAGATTGTGGGGTAGGGAGGAGTGTTGCTGAGTGTGAAACTGCCATATCCGCATCTTAATATGCTGGCTCTCCAGAGAGAACACCATGTCCAGTTTTCAAGGTCACAGTTTAGACAAGCCGCAGCAGAATAGCAAATGTGTAGTGCTAGATTTGGAATGAATTTTTGGCAAGCTATGTAACTAGGTGGCTTGTGGAGGCTGTAAAATCTGCAGCCTTGTGAGAAACAGTTGGATGGGCATTTGTCAGGAATGTTTTAGTTATAAGCAATCTGGTCCTAAGGCATAGTCTGTTAAGTCCCTTTTTTCTTTTTCTTTTTCTATTACTTTTCTTTTTTCTTTTTCTTTTCTTTTCTTTTCTTTTCTTTTTGTGTGGCGCAGTCTAGTGTATTAAGAATGAAGCGAAATTCCAAAAGCATGACTAAGAAAGCTGGAGATTAAAATTCAGGCATTACGCTTAGAAGCTTAGTAAATGTTTTATAGGCCAAACATCAACACTAGATATGTGCTGATGTCAGGTTAGTGCCACATGATGTGATTACCTGACATGTTATCTTACAAAACTTTTGGTTGGTATTTGCTTGTTCATACAGATCTAACCCTGCAGGGAAAGGAGGAGAGGAGGGATCATTGAAGGGATATTAATAGACCTTTGATCAGCTGTACTTCTTTAAAATATACCTCAGTTAATCATGTACATGAATGGTTCCCTTATGTGAATCATTGTGCACTGTCAAATGCTTACACAATTTAGTCATCTCCCTGTATAGTTGTATCAATCAACATTTGTAGTTTTCACCAAATATTCTTTGCTCATTAAGTACAAAGGAATAAAAATGATATAAACATGCATTATTCAAAATAAGCACCCTTTAAATATTAAATGTTAAAAAGAAACATGTACGATAGTACCTGAATTCTTTTATCAGGATTATTAACCCTTACTCAGAATTCTTTTGCTGGTAAGATATTCATTTATTTAAAATATTCATTTTCTACTTTTCTTACTGACAGCAGATCTCCAGGACAGTATACAATATGGAAGAATTAACACACATAATGTTAATAGTTAATTAATGGCTGAATCATAGAATCATAGAAATGTAGAGTTGGAAGAGACCCCAGGGGCCATCCAGTCCAACCCCCTGCCATGCAGGAACACCCTCAAAGCACTCCCAACAGATGGCCACCCAGCCTCCACTGGGTGAGGGTGGCACTGGTGGAAGATCTCTCAGAGGCAATGGCAATGGCACCATAGCTAAAATGTGTTAGTACTGAACAGAAGAAGGGAATGGTAAGCTACTTCTGAAGTCTTCTTCCTTGAAAACCATATGATAAGACAATCTGAAATGAAACTAGAGATAGTGCCAGAAGATGAGACTCCCAAGTCAGAAGCACTCAGTGAGCCACTGGTCTACAGCAGAGGACAGCTATGAATTGTTCTGTGGCTAATGATGCAACTGGACTCAAGTCAGCTGTTGATGTGCTCAGAGGTGAAAGGAAAATCTGCAGCTGAACAATAGATATTGTAGGAACATAAAATATGAGAAGCATGAAACAGGGGAAGCTAGAGATTGCAAAACAAGAAGTAAAATGTACATACATTGCAATACTTGGGATGGGTGGGCTGAAATGGACTGGAATGGGACATCTTCAGTCAGATAATTCCACCGTGATTTACTCCGAAAATGAAAATCTGAGAAGAAATGATATAGCATGAATAGTGAGGATGTGGCAAAAGGAGTCAAGGGATATAATGCAAAATCTGACTGAATAATATAAATAAGACTTCAGGGAAAATCCATCAAGATAATCACATTCCAAGTTTATGTCCTAACTATAGAGGCAGAGAAGAAGAAATGGAAAGATTCTATGTTGGAGTCCAGGAGGAAGTGGATCACACTGCCCTATGATCAGTAGAGGAACATACCATGTGACCAAGAAGATGGAAACAATACATTGAAAAATTGTATAAAAGAGATGAAAGGATGACAGATTCATTCAAGGAAGAACCACACTCAGTCAAAGCACTCCCAACAGATGACCATCTAGCTTCCTTTTAAAAACCTTTAAAGAAGGAGACCCCACCACACTGCAAGTCAGTGTATTCCACTGTAGAATTTCTCCTACCATCAGCAGATTCGTCCAAATGTTTAGGTGAAATCTTTTCCTGTAGTTTGAATCTGTGTCCTAGTCTAGCAGCAGAAAACACACTTGCCCAATCTTCCAGTATGACATCTTTTAAATATTTAAAGATGGCCATTATGTTGCCTTTTAACTTTCTCTTTTCCAGGCTAAACATACCCAGTTCCCTAAGCCACTTCTCATATGGCATGGTTTCCAGGCCTTTTATCATTTTGGTTTCAGTCCTCTGGACATGTCCCAGCTTGTCAATATCCTTCTTGAATATCCTTCAAATTGTTTCTGACTTATGGAAACCCTAAGGAGAACATTATCATGAGATTTTCTGGGGCTGAGAGTGTGTGACATGCCCAAGGTCATCCAGTGGACTTCCATGGCTGAGTGGGGAATCAAGCCCTGGTCTCCAGGGTCATAATCCAATGCTCAAATCACTGCACCATGCTACCTCACACAAAAATGACAAAGAGAGAAATTCGTTTTCCACAGTCAATTACCTTGGAAAATACGGTATCATTAAGTGTTGAGACCTGAGTTACCAACCAGAAGTCTTCATGTGACAAGACT
This sequence comes from Ctenosaura bakeri, assembly GCA_948474755.1. Taxonomy (NCBI): domain Eukaryota; kingdom Metazoa; phylum Chordata; class Lepidosauria; order Squamata; family Iguanidae; genus Ctenosaura; species Ctenosaura bakeri. The sequence goes on along the minus strand of CAOLHI010002001.1, from coordinate 279,828 downwards.
GTATGGGCCACACTGGAAATTTATAGCCTGATATGTGACTGTTTTCTGTGTTAAGCATCAGGTTTTTGGCCTCAGATATTTGAAGCTTAACAAAGGCCTGGTGTCTAGTGTCATTTGGCATCGTTAGCTGGCTGTGTTGGCATGCTATAATGACACAGAATTCCAGAGAATCCTGGTCTGTTGTTCAAAAGCTGCCCATTGGATCCTCTTGCCTATTGGGGTGGATTGGCAGGACAAGAAGTCCTGGCAGGTTTTCAAACTGTGGTTACTCCATTGTGGTGCCCATCACCAGCTAGCGTTCCAAATGATGATTTATTCTTGGTTTATGATTCCTGTTTTGTTGGGTGTAATTAAGTGGGAGCCTTGGTTCAGGTGTAACAGTAAATTGGTCTTGGTAAGTTTGGCTGCTCTTGTTGACAAGAGGAGCCAATAGCGAATGAAAGGGCTAAACATACCAGAACAGCTATTGTCTGTATAATACTGACCACGTTCTGAAAAGTAAAGTAAAGTATATCAACAGAATGGAAAGGATACCAAGAAAACAGAAGCACTCTTGAATAAAGAGTGCTCCTTTTTGTTTCAGAGTATTCAGTATAACACAAAGACTCCTGATGTCTGGATTGTATAACTGTAGGGTTCTTGTACATTTCTCACAGGCAAACAGGATCATAGCTGCTGGTTATTTTATTTTATTGAGTACTAGGGCACTTGTAAATGCCTTCTTTGCTTATTGGGTAAGATCTTTTTTTCTTTTAACCTCACCAGTGTGCTTTCAGGAAAGTAGACATCTTGCAAGTGGCCATAACCACTATGGTAGCCATTTTGTTAATAGTCAGGCATTTAATTGGTAGCCATAGCAGCAATATTGTCATAGTGCCAACACTTTACCAAAATTCCAAGGGGTACCCACTGGCCTGAAAATATCAATGGCTGCTGTTAGTTACATATATATGAGCTTTCCCTTTAAATTTTTATGTCCTTTATGGTTGTAAAGAATAACAGTGCTCTGTATATGCTTAAAGTGAAAATGTGGTGTTGGCTTTAGAAATATTTCAGTATTATGATTTGAGAATCTGCCTGAGGATTTTCATCGGTGGTGATAGATATCCTTTGAAATGAAGGTAACTTCATCTGCTTTGTTTGAACAGAGATTTGAGAATAAGTGGGTTAAACTTGTGAACTTTCGTTTACTTAGGTTGTGCAGAATAGTTTGACACCTTATAAAATCCTTGACAACAGGTATATCCTGGCAGTGGCAGAAAAAAAATATATTAGGATTCATCTGCATAGAAGATATTTTTGCTTCCAGTTCAGTGCTTTAGTGTCACAAGAGGAGTTGAGATAGAATCATTCGGAAGTATTAGAAGCATAGAATCAAAAGGAATCATAGGACTACATGTGCAGTTGATACAGGTTCTGCTATTGACTGTATCTGCCTTATAGTAGCATGAGGAATCAGAGAGAGCTAAAAACTTTCTGCATGTGTTCACTTTTGAGATTAAAAAGAAAATGCTGAATGAGTGCATTTAGTCCCCAAAGAAGCTCCCATGCACCTGTTCCTTTTGTGTATGAGCCTCAAGAAGGATAATAGGTGTTACCCAGGCTAATGCTTGTCTGATTGCTTGCGGATTGCCTTCCAGTCAAATGATAAATGATCATCATCAAATAAAATTATTTGTCCATAGAAATAGGTATGTGTGCTTCTTCTTCGTGGTCTCTGTGCCTTCATACACTAGGAGCTTTAGCGCCTGCGCGGTAGCGTTCGGAAACTTCTAGAGCTTGTTCGCTTGGCGGGAACCCCTCCCCCATGCCGGTACTGCGCATGCTCCTCCCGCCGAGCAACGGTCTCTCCTCAGTTCTTTCTCGTCCGCCGTCGCGTACGGAAGGTTCTTTGGTTTGTTCCTCTCACTTTTGTGCTTGGCTTGCTGTTTTCACGGTTTTACGGACTTTTGGACTGTCTCTGACCTCTCTTTCGGACTCCCCCTTCGGCTTTTGGTCTTTTCGGATTTTCGCAGTTTGGCGTTCTTCGTCTTATGTCCGCGCTCTTCAAGAAGTGCGTGTCCTGCGGGCGCAAAGTTGCCCTCAACGACGGCCACAAGGAGTGTCTTTTCTGTTTGGGTGAGTCTCACAACATTCGGACTTGCCCAATTTGCCGGGATTTTACTCCCCAAACTCTCCGCAACCGGTCCGCGAGACTTAAGTCTTATTGTTGGGAACAGTCTCTGCGGGCGATAGACGAGACCTCCACTTCCAAGATGGCCGACAAGAAGACGACCACGCCATCGACGGTATCGGCGGCTGCCGTTCCGTCCACCTCGTCGGTATCGGGCTCGGTACCGGCGAAAACGCCGATCTCGGCGTTACCGAGGATCCCAAAGCTGTCGGCGGCTGCCAAGTCAGCGAAAGGATCCTCGACGGCGAGGAAGGCTGAGGCTCCCCTTACGGAGACGCCTGCTAAAAAGCGCCCTGCTCCGGACGGAGGCAAGGGCAAGGAGAAGGAGAAGAAGAAGAAGAAGAAGGAGAAGAAGCGCTCCCCGGCTGGGGACGTTCAACCTCCTACTCCTCCTCCTACTCAGCAGCCTTCCAAAGGGCGAGGCGAGTCCGTCGATCTCTCGGAGGATGAGATCGAGGACGTTCCCCAACAGCGCCCGGACTCGCCTGTGGCAGACCCTCCAACCCTGGTGGAGGAGCGCCACCGCCCTCCTAGCCGTCGCAGGTCGGCCGACCTGCAGCAGAGAGAGCCCTCTGCTTCTCCGGAGCGGCGTTCGACCTCCTTCCAGTCCCGGTCCCGCTCTTCCGAGCGTCCGGTGGCCTCGCCGCCTCCTAGGGAGACAAGAGAGGAACAACCTCGCTCGTCTGCCTCCAGATACACCTCGGCGTCCTACGTGGCCAGGTACGCGAGGGAATCTGAATGGAGAGAGCGCCCGGCCTCTTATCGGTCACATTCGCCATCGTACCGGGATCGGTACCATCGTGGCCCAAGTCGCTGGGAGACCTTCCAGAGGTCCCGGTCACCTCGTCGACAGCACGAATCGCGCTCGCCAAGAGGGGACGAGGCTCGGTACCGTCGACACCGAAGCCGATCTCCGTCGGACCGCCGCTCCTTCAGCCGCTCTCCCTCTCCTCGGTATCATAGGGCGAGGGAGCCTTCACCTCGGTATCGGGCGATATCGCCACCTCCTAGGGTCACGGCAACGGCGACGCGCCCTACGGAGTCGGTGGTGACTGAGCGGGCTACGACGACGTCAGCCTGCCAGACTACCCCTGTCACCACTAAGAAGGTGAAGTCAGTGGTCAGCCAGCCCAAGCGGGACGCTGCTACTACCACCGCCCCGGCTGCAGAGAAGCCTAGGAAGGCAACACGTGCATTCCTGTATTCAGCAGAGGGAAATAGGTGCACTTGGTTTCATAATTGGGAAACAGGTGAATGGGCAGTATAGCAAAACCAAATGGATTTTTATGGAGACTCTCCTGTCCTGTGAAAGGAATTCTGGTTTAATTTAAATATACACTTTCCCCACCAAGAAAATTTAAATATGCCACTGTTTACAAATCTGTACTTTTTGACAGTGAGATAGGGGGCATCTGTGTGTAGCATCACAATTACTTATTTCACTTTGGTGTATTCTCCTTACATTGTGTTGCCTTGGTGTCTCAATCAAAAAACAGGACTTCATGGTTAAGTACACAGAAGAACTAGTTACAAACTCTGCAATCTGAGCGAGGCCCAACATTACTGTGTCAGCAAAAGATGTGTATATTTAAGTCCCAGTATTAGATATGAGGAATTAAATGTAGGAGCCCAGTGGAAAGCCATATAGCCTCTTGCAGATGTGAGTCTGGATACTCTTGCTGACAGCATCAGAAAACTTAACAATATACTTTTGACTCTAATTAGAGATTTTGAAATCTTATGATAGGCCTGTGGGGCTAAAAACATACGCCTAGAAGAAGAGCAGGTTAGAGGAGTTTGCACACACCATAGTTCTGACTATAGAGCCGTAGTCAAAAGAGAAGAGGCGGGGAATCTTAATAGTGAGAGTAAGTTCCTAAGTAAAAGAAAGATGTCTGCTAAAGGATTCCATATTGATTTAATTCAGCACAATTTGTAGCAATTTCATTGCTTTAAAATTACTTCTTTTAAACAGAAGCCCTGTTTACAGAATTCCAGGGCAGGATATGACAAGCTTTTCTGTGGCATGTTGAATATTACAAAACAAGATCTGTGAGTGTACCAAGAATTTCCCTGACAAAGCAACAGTATTCAGGTCAGATAAAGTTGGAGCTTCTGTTGTTTACACTTCTGAGAACAATGCTTTGGTATTTAAAAGCTCCCAGGCATTAATTCCCATAGCATTGCCCCCCTTCTCTGGTTGCTAGTACAGTTTACTGGTAACTCTTGTCTAATCCTCCATCATCTCAACAAATATGCAGTTTATCCTATTTATATTGAGTTTAAAGAAGTCTACAATAAAGAAAAAAGGTTTTATTCTTCTTATGAATTATATTTGACTGTTCAGTTTATGATTAATTAATACTTTGAACCATCGAGAGAGTGTACAAAAGTGTTATAATTTGTCATTTAACGATGCAAAACTCCCATAACATTGTTGTTTTTCTCTCCTTCAGAGTTCAGAAAGTGAGAGTGTATCTGTATTACACAGTTATATCAGTTTGACACCATTTAATGCCCATGGCTCCATCCTGCAGAATGCTGAGATTTATAATTTGGCAAGCCACTTACAATTCTTTGCTAGATGTTTAGAGCACTGTAGTTCATGGGAAGGCACTAGTTTCTCTGCAGGGAATTCTAAATACTTCCAAATTGCAAACCCTAAGTTTTCTATAATATAGAATCATGATAAGTAAAGTGATATCAAACTGCTATAACACTCTTGTGCAAAATACTCCAAGGCAGTGACTCAATTCACATATGCAGATTGTAACTTAAAAAAAAAAGCTTCATTTTAGAAACACCATGTGACAAGTAACTTGTGTGAAATTATTCCATATGGTAAGAATTCTGCAAACCACATGGGAATCTGTTGTTGTTGTTGTGTGCCTGCAAGTCATTTCTGACCTATGATAGCCCTAAAGTGACCCTGTCATGGGGTTTTCTGGGACTCTGTGATACAGCCAAGGTCACCCAGTGGGTTTCCATGGCTGAACAGGGAATCGAACCCTGGTCTCTTGGGTGGTAGCCCAGTCCTAAAACCACTACACCATGGTGGCTCTATGTCAGATAAATCACTTGCCATGTTGAAATTCTTGTGCTGCATTTGCTGTGGCTGTCTCTGTGCAGCTTGCAGGTTGGAATGGCACATATTACCAAATAGTTTAACACTGACTTGTTAAGGTATATTCAAAGCCAGCCTTTTAAACTATTTTGATATCTATAGAATGTTGCTGTTGATTGTTTTATTGCCTAATTTATTTTAGTTATTATTACAAACCCATCCTTTCAGATGAGGCATTTCAGAACCCAAGAGCCATGTTTTGTCCAGAATTCACAAATAATTCAGTGTATTTTATGACATTGTCACCTGAAGTACTGTATTTTAAGCAATGTGTCAGCCACCTGCCATTTAAAGTTGTGTTATGTACAGACAAAAAACCAGCTGCAACAAAAATTGTCCCAACAAACCTATTGCATTTTGTCATGGGGCATTTTTTTGTCCCATATAATGTATAAGTACAATATCTTGGGGGAAAATGCTAATGCTATTTTGTTTTTGACATTTGATACATAAAAACTGGTGGGAATGTTCAGATGAGCATTCAGAAGTGGGAAGGCAAATGTGAAAGGGCAGCAAGCTCATGCTCATTTGATATGGTCTAAGAATGACCCAGCAGAGATGTTGATGTTATCAGAGGCAGGAATTGAAGGACCTGATACTGACAACACAGAATCCTCACCACAGAGCAACTAGAGACATAATTTAGAAATGCTGGGGGTCGAAAAAAGAATACAAAGAACCATTGCTAGAAATATTGGAACTGTTCCTAAGAGAAAACATTCTTTACCACATAATCTGTGGAGGAAGTAGTGAAGAACAGCATGTATTCAGAATATGGAATGAGAGGGACTCTACCAGAGTCAAAGTACTATGACAATTACTGATCTGAAGGCATACGTTGGTGTGCTGTTTTGGGGATGGGTGTTTCATGAACAACATATAGTCTTAGTGGAAGTGTAGCATCCAGTTTCAGGCTTCTGTTGCTTTCAAACAATGAAGAGTCTGAAGAGATTTTGTGCACTCACAAGTTATTTAGGTTTGATGACAGGAAAACAAGAGTGATTTGTAGAGTTACTGATAAACTGGCAATTTTTCAGATTACATGGACTGTATTTGTTGAGTACCTTCAAATGGGGTACATGCCAGGGACAGATCTATTAATTTAAGGAGCACCTGGTTGATCTCATAGGTCAATGCCCTTTCCTATTATTACTGTGTGCCTTTAAATCATTTTGGACTTACAGCGCTCCTAAGGTGAATCCATCACAGGGTTTTCTGGGGCTGAGAGTGTGTGAATCAAACCCTGGTCTCCAGAATCTTAATCCAATGCTCAGACCACTACTTCCTGCTGGCTCTAGTTCCATAGTGCATGACAAATAAACCAGGAAAAAAATGGCATGAACGTGTTCTGGGTGTTGCAGTCCTAAGAGATCATATCCTCTGAAATGAGGTATTTACTTGTATAGGCAGCCTGGTACACCATGAGAATCCCAACTTGGTTGGAGTTTGGTGACAATATGAGTTGACCCATATTGCCACACTGGATTAAGTGGTGGGAAACAAGTTTTCTTAGAACAGCCAAAAGGTATGCTTGTGAAAGACCTGATATACATTATCACCATTCAAGAAAGTGAACCATATCCTGCTGCCTTACACCCCTTGTTATTTGTGCAGTAGGGCAATGGATTAAAAAACTAGCAGACAGTATACCACATGTGGGAAATTTGTTTATGAGGGTTATTATAGCTTCTAAGTGACATGCTGTTGTTTGTAGAGTGGCAGGCACTAGGAATGACCCTTCATTCCTTCAGCAGGGATAGTTAGGTTACTGAGGTAGACAATTATCCCCCAAAATCATTCATGCCCAGCCTTTCTGCAAATAAATAAAACAGATAATTTCCTTTAGCATTTATGTTGATTTGATGATTTTGGGGGATTCACTACAAAGATTTATCTTATTTTCAGCTGGAAATAACAATATAATATTTTTATGCTGCCTGCATATTTTTGCAGAAGATGGAGACTGTCAGCTACTCAGAACAAATTTTCTGCCTCGTGTGAAGTCGTGTTCCCAGATTCTGGATGTTTTGATATTGTGGAATACTCTTCATTATAGATCTACACTTTTGTAGAGGGCGCATTTTTATCCCTGACATACATTGGAATTCCATGTGGTCAAAAATATCACAGAAAGTCACTCTGAAAGATTTTAAAAAAAAAATCACATGAATGAGGTTTATAATAGTTTTATTATTCACTTTGTAATTATGCTTTTAATAATGTTGAGCAGTACATAAGTGGAAAGCCAAGGTACAAATGTAATCGTAAATAAATTTTTTTCTGAAAGCTAGCGAATGTGTGTAAAAATCTTGGTAGCTTGTCTGAACAGCCATTTGAGAGAACGTGTGTGTATATAGTTGAATATAATAGGTTTTTGCAATCAAAAACTTCACATCTGATGTCCAGGTGGCTACAGACAACAAAATTGACCTTTTCTGTAGTTCTGATATGATTATCCTGTGCCTTCAGCCCAGACTAACTGTGCCCTGTCTTTGTTATTTCAGCTCAGATTGGGTGGAGATCATTGAGCCCCGTTCTCGGGAGCGAATGTATGTCAACTTGACAACTGGAGAGTGTGGCTGGGACCCTCCACCCAACCTCAGAGTTCGTCAGTCTGATGAGAACCAGTGGTGGGAGCTGTTTGACCAAAACAACAACCGTTTCTACTACTATAATGCCATTACACAGCAGACAGTGTGGCACAGGCCACAAGGTTGTGATATTGTGCCTCTGGCTCAACTCCAAGCCATGAAACGCAACTCCCAGTCTGACTTCAGGACATCTCAACACAGGGGCAGCACAAGTAGTGATGGGCGAAACACTCCTGTGCAAATGGCTCTTGTACAAGAAATGGAGAAGGGTAAAGAGAATAACAGTCTGGAGAAGAGGTCAGAGACTGGAAGGTAATTTACCTTCATCCTTTGCTGTTTTGCAACTTTTTAATGTGTTCATCCATATCCCTAGTTTCAGAAAAAAACATAAGGCAGGGATAGCCTTATGTGTGATCTGGCTGCTGTTTATGGGAAGGAATGTCACTCTTGTTCCTTCTGTTCACAAGCAGCCCTGAAGAAAAGAATTTTGAGCAAAAATTATTGGGCAAAAGGTCGTGATAGCAAAGATGGCAAACTTCATAAGGATGTGCTTTTGTAAACTATGTTTGAAAGTTGGTTGCACAAGTGCAACGGCTATCATGAAAGATATTCAAAGTCTCTTGATAGCTAGTATCATGACAAGGCTATTGTGTACAACTGTGGATGATTTTTTTAACTATTTAGTTAGTCTCCTCATTTCTTCTGTACTTTGCAAGGCCACTATGAACACAAATGGAATTTAAAGTTATTAGACATTCTTTTTCCTTGGCTTGTTGTTAGTGAAGGCTCCCAAAAGCTATACCTGTAACTCCTGGAATCTTGCAGCTGACATGGCTACTTGGTTGTGACATGCTAGGGGTTATAGTCCAAAAAAAAAGTATTTTTTTCAGAGTGTGGCGTGTTGTCACCAGCTTCTTGTACTCATAGATATCTAATTTCTGAAGCTGTTCTGCCTCCCATTTAGATTGATTAACTTAGTCATAACACTCTGAAAATTGAGATGACATTCCTTAAAGCAGAGCTCCCAGCTTTTGGCTATTACTTGGAACAACAAAATCCTTTTTTCAAACTGCAGCTGTCAGCCTGATTCTTTCTTTCACCCTCCAGGATGAGTCTCGCTGGAGTATATGGCTCTAGAGGCATGCAGAGAAGTGCTGAAAGTCATAGTCCTTGAACATATCAACAGCTTGCTAAAGAAATAATAACTGGATTCTGTTTGGTTTAGGTAGCTCACACTTCTCTATTCCCTAGAAGTCAGTCCAACAATAATTGAATTTGTGTCTTTTATGTTCTTTGCCAACCAGTACTATGTCTTTTGGTAGGAAGTAACACACCACTTGTTCCTGGCTAGGGTCATTTTCTGCAACTTTTGCTCACAGGACAATCCAGTCAAGACAGTAGCCCAGCTTTTAAAAAAAATGAATCCCTGCTCTTCTTTCTCCTATTATCACAATTTCAAACTCTACTACAGAGTACAACTTAATGAAATCTTCATTTAAAATAGCATTGAACCAGCACCAAATTTAACACATGTAATATACAGATAATTTACAGCTGGGCACTCAGAGTTCCAGTGCATGCTTTGGCTTTCAGCTAACCAACCAGAGGCAGAAATGGCTGAAATTTGCTTCTTTATAGTGAATCTAGACATTCTAGACAGTTTCTTGCCTTTTATCTGCTTGTAAAAACTGAGTAACTACTGCCAGAAGCTATGAGCACAGTTAAAGAACTGCCAGAAGCTATGAGCCTTTCCCTCTCAAATTAGAACATACAGTCTTATATGTTAACACAGTGGATCAGGAACAATTTAATTGCTGGGCATGACCTGTCTAGTGGATAAAGTTCAAAATAGCAACTCATGTTACATATGAAAAGTAATTATACTATACAGGATTTTCTTGATGTATTTCAATCAGGGTTTTGTACAGGTCATTCCACCAAAACAGCCTTGACTCATATAGTGAATGATATTTTAGTGGCAAAGGCACAGCATCAAACTTCTGTGTTGATCCTGTTGGATCTTTTTGCAGCCTTTGACATTTTGAACCAACAGATCCTATTACAGTTGGCATCATTGGGAATAACAAGGAATGCACTATCCTGGTATAAATCTTTTCTTGTGTGTGATTGTTCCTTTTCTGTCTCATTTCAGGAATCTATGTCAAAAGTTTTCCCTGTAACAGTAGGATAGGGATCAGTCCTGAGGCCTCTTCTTTTTTCATTATATTCCCTCTTGGATTTCTTATTTCTGAGTCAGGTTTACAGCATCACATTTGTGCAGATGACTCTTCAGATTTTCCAGAGTTTTAAATCAATTGATGCCACTGTGTGGAAACCAGTGGTGGACTGTTTGTTGCATATTTCCTTGTGGATGATCACTCACCATCTTAAGCTAACATGGACAAAAACAGAGAGTGTTTCAGCCTGACTGTCCAGTAGCCCTCTCCCTTATGCCATCTACTGGAATTATAGGGTTTGCAGGATTGTACATTGGCTCCTGTTTTGGTTACCAGGAACCTCGGAGTCCTGCTGGATGATCACCTATCTCTGTGCCCCTTTATCAGATTGACAACAAAGGCACATAATTTCCATCTTTTGAACATCCTCAGGATCTTGAGATTCCTGACTGTTGAGATTGCCCATCTGGTTGTTCAGGCCATGGTTATCTCACACCTAGATTATTGTAACATCTTACTGGCAGATTTGCCTTCCTGCTCTCTTGTTCCTCCTGTTTTAATTCAGAACATTCCCATTTGGGTTGTTTTAAATCTCCCTCTTCACCTCTATAGATCCTTCACTGGCTACCAGTTTGAGCCAGGGCCTGTTTCAAACTTTTGGTTCTGGATTCAAGGCTTTACATTCTAATTTCCCTCAGTACTTTGCAGCTTGGCTAGTATGGTATGTTCCATCCAAAGGATTACTCTGGCTCCACATTTGTGAAACAGTCTTCCTTTGTACCTTCAGCAAGAGGAGCAGCTCACCCATTTTAGTAAAAGGCTGAAGACCTTCCTCTTTGATTCACTGTCTTAAGCCACAGTGTTGTGTTTAAGGTGCCAAGATGGGTAGCGACTGGTGAGGTGTTGGGGATTTCATTCCATGTGTTGCTATAGTGTTATATTTATTGTCCTTGTGCCTGACTGTCCTTCTGTTGATGTTCTGTTCTGTGGTGAAAAGTGTGTTATAAATAAACGTTATTATTTATTAATAGTATCATTAATTTTTAAGCATCCTTGATAGTGAAACATGACATTATTTTTCTTTAGTGATTGTGATGAAGGACTGAGCAGACCTTCATTTTTTTCTTAAGGCAGACAATGATTTTAAACCTAAATGTTCACCCTGCAAGAATAAAAGACATTATAATCTGTTCAATCATTTTAATTATTGGCTCCTGCAGGTCTGCTTAACTTTGCTTACGTCACTGTCTTCTCTCTTAAAGTGATATGTGAAATGTTGTAGAGGTACAGAATTGGATCAGTGGGTAGCATTGATTATGCAAATCAGAAATAACAGGTGTCTTTCTAATTAGGAGCCTTGACTCTTTTTTGTCAAACTTCATTTGTTCACATCATGCCTGAAATGCTTGTAGGGTTCCTAGGCTTTTTATCCTTGGCACATCTGTAATTTTAAGAACTATAGAATTGGTAATAATTAGCAGATAAGGCTGCCATATTAGAGTAACTCAGAAGCACGAGAGCTCTGCAAGAATAAAAATTGATAATATTTTACCTTGTCTGCCTATCAATAGTGACCTCTTAATTCTATTCTCAGGTTGAGCCTTCAGTGCTGTCTGCTATTTTTTTTTCCAGCAACACTGATCATTTCCAAAGTATATCTGCACAAGGAATATACTTTAGTTGTAACCTATTTGAGAAGTCAGTCCTGCCTGATAATGTATAATGTCTGAAAAACAATATTGTCACAGGCAAACCAAGATAAGAGTTGTTGGCATTGACTTTTGGCCAATATTGTATGGGCAGTTCTCTCAAGTGAATGTTCCTGAAATCAAAGGGACATGTTTCCATGAGAATCAAAGTTAAATGAAGCCACATCTTTCTGTTGGTTGTTCACAGGAGAAGAAAGCTCTTCAGATTAGCGAACGGTAACTGTTGCTCCCAATGTTAGGCATATCATCATTTACTTAATACATTTTCTTTCCTTCCTCCCAATCTCTTTCTCTGTGCACTCACTTGTTTGACAGCTTGCACATGTGGACTATGGATTTTTGGTGAAAACATTTGTAATTATATTTTATTTTTTAAATCTCTGCTTATCCTGTGAATTAGCATTGTTGTTGTGTGCCTTCAAGTTATTTCCAACTTGTAGAAACCCTAATGCAAACCTAACACAGGGTTTTCTTGGCAAGATTTGTTCAGAAGAAGCTTGTCTTTGCCTTCCTGTGAGGCTGAGAAGATGTGACTTGCCCAAGGTCACCTAGTGGGTTTCCGTGACCAAACAGAGATTCAAATGCTGGTCTCCAAAGTCATAGTCCAACACTCAAACCAGTCTCTTTAAATTGCTAGAATGGATAAGGAAAATAATCTTATTTTTTAAAATTTATCTTCGACCCAAGTAATTTATTTCATACTGTCTCCACCCTTAAAAGTGATTGTTAAGCAATCACTTAAAATGCCAGTATGTCAGATAATTGGAAAGCACTGACAAGACATCATCCTTACACAGTATTTACATGTGCAGATGTTGTCATTCCAGCAAAATGTTTAGCAGTGCATTTCCTGTATGTCCAAACAAAACCTTGTTTTGGGGGAAAAGAATCAGGAACTGCATGCTAATTCAATAATCACAAAATGATAGAATGCTTGTTTATGTTAGGGTCAATTAGTGATTAAGATTATTGCCGTTGCCTTTATTTTTATTTTATATATATATATATATATATATATATATATATATATGGTGCTGTCAGTGTACATCATTCTTTACATGAAGAGTATACAGTAGCTAATTTGACAGTTCAATCACCTTGAGCTTACAGTCTAAAAAGGCACAAGATACTAGGGAGGGGGGCAGTGGGGAGGGGTTTAAGTCCAGCAAATGCAGGCTGCTGTTCTCCCTAGAGGCCATAGCAGTGGCAGATGGGATGGAGGCAGGGCCTTTCTTCAGTTGCTCAGCCTAGGTGTGATGGAGATGTGCCTGCCTGTTCTTCTCCTAGAGGCCACAGCAATGGCAATTGGGATGCCGAGAGAGCCTTTCCTCAGCTGTCAGGCATAGGCATGATGACAATGGCATTGTGCCTGCCTGTTTCTCTCCCTCTGAGGCCACAGCAGTAGCAGTTGGGATGGAAAGAAGGCCTTCCATCAGTGTGCAGTGTGTGCTAAGTTATACAGAATTCTTCCTCAGAAAAAGCAGTATTCAAGAAAAAAAATTCTGAGATAGAAACAATACACAGCTCAAGCAACAGCTTTTTGTTGTCATCTTGTCCAGCCTTAAAATAGCCTTAAAATAGATAGAAGTACTTGGAGATAAAATGCACAACAGTCCATCTTCCAGCATTTGAGTTGCACAGAAGCCCTCTGGAACTGGGCAGAGATATGGAATGCTCTCTTTGAAAATACTAAAATCAGTCATAAGTTCTGAATGTCCCCGTCACTGTACAGAATGCTTATGTTTAAAAGCAGCATTCACTTCATACTGAAAAAGAACAATGAAAAGGTTTAGGAAAGAATGCATTTACTAAACCTAAATGTACTAAGTTATCATTTCCAGAATGATCTCCTACTTCTGAGGAGATATTTCAGGGTAGCAGAATAGATACTTGCTAACTGGATTACTGTTCTTCCTTTTGTTGATTTTTATACCTTCTGCCTTTTAAAAGGAGAAGTTTTGAGTGTTGAGAGTGCCAACCTTATTCTTTTTTGTTTCTTAATCAAGTTTTAAAAGCTAAATGTCAGCTCTTGCCTTCTCTCCCACTGAATATCTCTCATTCAAAAATCTCCCACCTGACTTACGGTAAAATCTGGCATGATTGGCAAGACACTTCTAGTTGATTTTCTCAACTATAATAGCAAGTCTGAGGATATTAGAATCTGCTGGTTAAAGGAAATGTAATTAATGATACAGAATTTTGATAAAGCATATTGAGATAGAAGTGCAGACAAAATACTATAAAGCCCTAGTGTGCAAAGTTCACTGAATCCTGTATGAACAGCTGCCTATGACTTTTTGAATTTATCATAGGAGATGAACAAAGACAACTATACAAAACTAATGGAACACCTGTCCAATAACGGTGCAAAACACAAGCCCTTTTGCGATTTTGACACACATGTGTAGAGTTGGCACCTATGCAGCTATTTTTTTTCTGACTGAAAGCTGGTAAGACATAACAGAATTGCCCAAGTTGGCAGCCTTGCTTTCCTCTGGTGGTGTTGGGATGCATCTGTTCTAACCTGTCAGTCTATTACACTGAGAGTTCTCTGATTTCAACAACATGGCAGGTGCATGAAGTTTTCAAAGAGCAGCTTTCATAGAGGAGGAAGAAAGTGGTGCTTAAAATAGTAAGGCAACAGGCTTTCAATTAGCCATACTGATTTCCTACAGTTTAGTCTTGACACATGCACACTTGTGTGATTTCTTTAAAGGTTCATCTTTTGTATTAAGACTACTGTGCTTTGACATTACAGAATGATACATTTTCATGCAGAGTAGTATGTTTTCACACAGTTTTGCAGAAGAACCCCAAAAATGCCCTTCTGAGGGTTGGATTATATATTCAACAGAACAAAGTGCATTGTGCCTAAATGTATGGCTTCAAAGGGGCACGGGGAAGAGAGAAAAGTCCTCCAGCTCAGCTTATGGAAATAGTATAGAATCCATCTAACCAGGACTTCCTAATGTCTATTCTTTCTTGATCAAACTTGAGCACAATATACAAGGAATTAATTCTGAATTCAAGATGATGGCAACTGTGGCTGTCTCAAATGCAAATAAAATCTAGACTATTTGCAAACTATGAAATCAGGAGTGGAACATGTTGGTGTTGAGCAACTTTTCTTGTGAATAATATGTCTCCTCATACCTTTTAAATACATTTATAACATATTGCATGAGTAGTCCAGTTGAGATCAGTGAGATCTACATGTTATATGGGTTAAATTGTGGCTTCAGTGACATTAATTTCAGGATCTGTTAATGTGCTGAACTTAACTTAGGTCTACCAGTTTTTATAAGATGTATTAAAACATGCCTCTAGACAAGAATTTTACTTTACAGTCACAGTACCACATTCATAAAAGTTTGCAGGATGCTGACTTGTGTTGTCTTCAATTTGAAGCCCTCCGATTTGTTGCCGTGGCTTTGTTTTTCCCCTTTTGTTTTCTGTGTATGTTTACCAGGGAAGATGTGTTAAGGGAAAAAGACAAAATAGCTGAACAGTGGTGGGGGGGTTTTGTGAGCTTTGTGAGCCCTCTGTCTGACAGCCTCCAAAGACTGCACTGTTCAAAACAGTTTGTATAACATATTATGTAAATGATATTTGAAATGCCAAAGATTTTATGGGAATTGATCATTGAGAAGGATATGGATTGGATGGATTTGGGTTGTGTGTTTTCTTGTTTTATAAAGTCCTATTTCTTTATTTCACTGTTTCTTCAAGGAGTTCAGATGAATATACATGGTATTCTTAAGCACCATCTTTCATCTTCAAAACAACATTTAAGAGGACAGTATTCAGAATGTGTAAAAGTTATTCTGGGCTACAGTTCCCAGAACCACTCAGCCAGCATGGCCAGTGGTCAGGTTGCCTGAGCAGTCTGTGAATTATATTCCAGAATGTTCAAAGTTCTGGCAGTATTACATTGGTAGTCAATTCAAAGGACTAAGGTTTCAAAGACGGTACTTAAATTGAAGCTTCAGAATATGGAAGCCCAATTTC
Organism: Ctenosaura bakeri; assembly: GCA_948474755.1. Classification (NCBI taxonomy): domain Eukaryota; kingdom Metazoa; phylum Chordata; class Lepidosauria; order Squamata; family Iguanidae; genus Ctenosaura; species Ctenosaura bakeri. The sequence goes on along the minus strand of CAOLHI010002001.1, from coordinate 264,046 downwards.
CATCACCACCAGTTTTTAGATTATATAATTTTGATCCTTATTGAGGAAAGGACAAAACCATGTATCAAGTAAAGAGGGAGTGTTCAAGATTAGTTTTGTATTCTTCAGACATTTGAACCAGTGGCAATTACAATTTTGAGTAACAAAACAACTTTGTGTTGGAAACAATACTTCTTGCATCTCCATAGGTTTTTCCTGACCACACTCAAAGGTAGTCATATTTGCCATGGCAGTTTCCACTGAGGATATTTTGATTCTCCTGAACACAGTTGTATCCTTTTGTGAGCAGGATGCAGTGTTGTATGTTTTCCTTTATTCTTCTGTTGTGAAATAAAAATGCTTCCGCTTATAACTGACAAGCTAAAAATAATTATTGGGAGTGATCAAATTAACCCTTCTGTATCATGGTTACTGCTAATGTTTCAGAAAAGTAAAATTGTAGATTAAAGTACCTCTACTTATGACTGTTTGCTTGGACTACTCACAGTCTTCACCCCATCTCTCTGCTGCTTTGGCACAAGACTATTGTTTCTGAATAATTCAGTTGTGCAAGCATTTCATTAAAGTATTTACAGATGCTTTTTGTCCAGAGATCTTTATGCCACTTTGATGCTGGCATATATTCCAGTGCTATTTAGATTAACTCTAACTTAACTGTTTTGTTGGGTAGTATGCATATCTGGGTTTGAATGAATCCTTTCTGATATATCCCAACTAAGCAGTTATGTGTCCATATCTGAGTTAACCTAACAAGTGGACTGGCAATAAAGTTTTGCAACCTGAAATTCTTTCTGGTCATTCAGTTGCTCTTCTATCTAGTTCTCTAATTTCCTGCTTTCAGTGGACAGCAGGAATTCCCTGACCACTGAGCATGCTCTGTTCTCATTAGACTGTTCTGGAGAATTTGTCCTAAAGATTGCAGCATTTATTTTCTTGGTATTTCTGGAAAGTCAGGGGTTCTTCCAGGACTGTTTTTGTGTGAATGATGATTTCTTGACTCCCTGAGGGACAGAACTCAAAGAACTGAACTCTTTAGTATGTGTGTGTGTGCTGAAATATTTATATCTGACACCATCATCAATTTGACTACAGACTATATAATTTAACATAATAACAAAGCTAATCTTTATTAATATTCATTTTATTTATGTTGTTTTTACTTTTCTCCTGTATTAGATGCATATTGTAATAGTGCAGAGTTTCTTGTGCATTCTTGAGAGGATGCTTTCCATATTAGAAAAACAGAAATGTCTAGAGACATGCATAGATGCCATTAGGTTCAGACGTATTTGATAGCTTTGAAGAGAATGTCCGCAGCGAGCTGTTACTAGGTATCCTTCTTCGGACAAACGTACAACAGTAGTCCAGAATGAAATCTAAAATTGACTTTTCCCCCTCAGCTCTCAAACTCCCCCCACTATGGCATGAGATTTGTGAAATCATGATGTGTATTGGATTTAACTTCTTCATTCCTGATTTGTTGGGTCTGAAAGAGAAATTAATTCTTACCAATAATTTGGTTTTCTCCTATGACTCACCTGTGTCAAGGGCCCTGCCCTTTGTGTAGTTCTTACCAAGCTGTATGAGATGAAAAGAAATAACTGTTGCTGTGTACACAACAAAAGAAGCAGGTGTTGAACACCTGCTCTTCTATTCATTAGAAGAGTATGTGCCAGGGGAGGAGACTGCAAGGAAATCAATTTCACAAGTACATTTTTTTCTTTGTAAACAGGTACCAAAGTCATTTCCCCCCCCAAAAAACACCCATCAGTTGATGGCAAAAACAGTTTTTGCTTCTTGATTAACAGGAAAATAAGGCTGTAAAACAGATTTAGTGTTCAGAATTTTGAAGCTTAGTGCTTGGGTACTTTATAGAATCACACATGTAGAATTGTCTGTGGGATAGGAGAGGAAAGTTCTAATATCAGCATTTTCCTCTTGTGGGTGTGATTGATTATTTTCCACTTACTGACTTAATAATTCTGACAGAAACATAAAAAAACTTACACAGTAGTTTTAACCCAAGAGCTGATAAAGAAGCTGCTTTGCTACAGTAATAGTACATGTATTGTTTAATGTGTTTATGCTTATAAGGCGACTACTAAATACAATGAATTGAACTGAACTGGCAAGAGAGGTCTGATTTTAAAAGAGAGTGAAGACAGATGGAAATAGGGTTGGCCATTGTAACAGCAGAAGGGAAAAGGAGAAATGCTACAGTGTGGCACTTTAGTCATTATGTGGAGAGAGGAGTAATGCTGCTCCCAAACTGTCTCCCAATTCAGAGAGCTTTATGATTGTCTGTCTGGGTTGAAGGAATTGCTACCAAATACCAGGACAGTGAACTTTATGTATGTAACCAGTTTTTAAAACCATGTGGATCAATACAAGTTTGATACCATTTGGAAGTTCAGCAAGTATGGTGCCATTCTGATGTTCAGTAGAAGAGAGTTCCACAGAGATCAGACAGGACTAAACATTGGTGGGGGGTCTCATCCAGTGCTTATCACTGGATTCTCTGTAAAGCAGCAAGCATGCTCTGGAACAACAGGGGTGCATTTCAGTAGTCTTCTGCAGGAGTTGCCAATGGTCTATTTCCCTGTGTTCCCATTACTGTCATATTTGCTACCCAATGGCAAAAGAACCATTTTTTTCTAAAATCCAAGGTAAAAATTCCTTATGCATCTTATTTATAAATGGAATCATGTTCCTGGAAGCATGTTTTTACTTTGGTGCTCATGGAAGAATTTAAATTCTACTGAAGTATCATCAGCTCCACTACCCTAAAGTCTCTCTGAGGGATAGCCTCAAGGATGGTACTAAAATCTTCTTGGTTTGTTATGTTGTAGGACTCAACTGTTGAGTCCTGTTGAGGCTGCATTATTGGGAGTGACTCAAGACAACTTTATTTCTGCCCAAATTGGCACCACTTATTTCTCAGGATACACTTTGCATATTGTTTTCTTTGGTGGGGCACTCCAAATCACAGGCCACAGAAAAAGGATTCAGCCTCTGCTAGGTGGTATAATACACCCTTTGAAATGCTGAAGCCAGGCCATTGGCCAGGCCCAGTTACAGGGAGAACATATGTGCCTCCCTTGTTAAATAACTTTACTGGCTAATGATCTTTTCTTGGGCAGAAGTCACAAGTGCTGATTTTAAAGTCCTATATGATGTGGTACAAGGATATTTTAAAATTCATTCTTCTATCCAAGGCTGACCAAGTTTTATTATCATAAGGAAGGGCCCTCTTGTCAGTCCTACCAGCATTGAAAGTACATCTGGCAGGGATAAAAGAGAGGGCCTTGTTGCTGGCTGCTTTCAGGTTCTGGAGCTTCATGATATGGGAGACTAACTTGGTTAATTCTTTGTTGCCCTACTGACTGGCAGTGCTATTTTTTTGTCTAAGAAGCATTTGGAATTTAAGCTGGGTTGGCTGAGATTGTTTGATTTTGTATGGCACTTACAGAGTGCCCTCCCTTACTGCAATCTCCACATAAATGATCTTCATCTCAAGTGAAACATTATATCCCAATACTTAAAATGATGGTAGTGTGCACATGCTGTCTCCTCTGCACACATGTTGCCTCCAATGAAAAGAATGGGATATGAGCATTTGTGTTTTTTTCTTTTTATGTGGGGTTCTTGGCATGGAACCCATGCATGTATGGAGGGTGCACTGTACTGTCCTACCAATATGTACATTTCATTCACTTTTCAAACATCTTATCCACTAAAGGTTAATAAGAAATTATATGTTCTAATTAGGGTATATTGATCCACTGTAAGTATAGCAATGAGTGAAAACTATAAAGATCAGTCAGTGAATGATGGGACTAAAGGATGGAGAATTCTTAATGAGAAATATTTTGAGAGCTTCTGAACACAGGCAGAACATTTTTTCTATACAACTAATTAACATTCATTCATTCCCCCCCCCAGTCAAAAAGTATGGTGTGCAAAGATCAGTGGTAGAGCACATGTATTGTATGCAGGAGCAAGGGATTCCAAGTTCAGTTTGTGGTATCTTCAGTTTAAGAGATCAGGTTTCTAACAAGCCCACTATTCTATGCACTGGTCTACCTTATTTGTATAATTAAAAGGGAGTGAGTAAAAAGGAGGGGTAAAATGCAACAGCAGAGGGGGAAGAGAGTGAAGGAGAAGCCAAGAGAGAAGGAAATGCTGATGGTGTTGGTATAACTAATTATTCACTTGATTCTCCTAGTGCATAGCATTGTATAAACAAAATAAGATTAAAAGGGGGATTCATTGTGGCTCATCTCAAATAATACTACAAAAATGTATATTATACAATAATATAAAATGGAAAACAGTCCAGGATACAACCAACAGAAGAGAAGCTACAGAAGAATGCCTCAATGCACTGTTCCAGCTTGCAAGACTCTAAGCATTTTCCTACCAGCTTGGCCCAAAAGGGCCTGGTAATTTGAAGGGCCTTGGCTGCTTTGTCTCCAGACAAATCAGCCTCCCCCGCCTCACTTCCCTTCTTATTTTCCATTTTTTATTTGTTGTTTCTTGTGGAGTTGCGATCTGAACTCCAGGAAGATCTTTCTCATCTGCCTAACAACAAGAGTTATATAATGCATTTCTACCCTACCTAATTCTCCTCTTTCTGAAGCAGCAGATGTTCCTGTTTTATTGAATGTAAGAAAGGGAGAGGTGCCCACCCTAGTGAATTGTAATGAACCTATTCCACTAAAGTATATTTTTAAATCTAGTGTTAATTGGGAAATCTAGAGAATGAGGTGATACTACTAGAAAAAAAACCCTAGCAAATTAATAACTTCATGAGTTAATTAGCAAGTTATTTCCAAGCTCTGGTTTTTATTTTGTTATTGTTAGCCATCTTGTGCATCATTGTAGCTGAAAGACAAGACAGAGATAGAGATAGAGATCATTTGGGGTTTTGAAATAGAAATTTTATGTATGAATGTAGTGTAGCATTTTTGTTTTACTATAATAAACACTATGTTTTCATTTTTTGCAGAGACACTCCTACTCGATGGCAGCCTTTGCCAGGGACTAAAGCAGCCATGTTGGTCAAAGTCAATAGTCTGAGACAAGTGAATTCTTCTTCAAGCAATTCACTTCAAAATCAGAGCAGTGCAGAAACCAGCAATCAGAAATACCTGCATCCAAAACCAGTTGTGTATGCCCAGCCTCAGTCTGTAGCCCCAGGTTCATTGGCTCCAAAACCTGTAGCTCCAATAGAAACAAAGCAGTCCATGCAAATTAAGAAGACAGAGAATGGAGGTTTTTGTCTAGTGTTAACTAATGGGATCCCTTCTCAGCCTCCTTCAGGGAGTCAGACACGAGCACCACAGCCTGCATCTCCAAAGTATGCTTCACCAGCACCAATATATGATGAGCCATCCATTGATTCCCCAATCTATGATGAGCCCCCTGTAGATATGGACACTGGAAGTGCAAATATGAATGGGACAACACCACAGATGTCACCAAGCAATAGCTTAAAGAAGAAGCCCCAACCAATTAAATTATTGCAGCATCCAAGTATGCAGCAACACCAAGCTGGGAAAAAACATGTGAGAAACCCTTCTGCAACAGAATACAGCCCTGTTGGAAGAGAATATATTAAACATATGGTCAACATTGACCAATCATCCAAAAATACTCACTCTTCAGGGGTGATCATTGAAGGCACTGCTAAACCTCAACTAGGGCAGCTTATTTCCAGGGACAGTTTCAAGCAGTCTTGGAAAGTCTTAGAAGCAAATGTTCTTAAAAATATGGAGGCCCACCACTCTCGGCAGAACAGTCTTCAAGCCCAAGAATATCCTACTGTTATAAGTCAGCAAGACTCAGGCTATTCGACAGGACCTTCTCCGAGCTTGAGAAAGAGAAAAGGAAGGCGGCAAGCTCCAGGCCAAGGAAGGCCTGGCTCTGTAGGCAGTAGCAGTGAACTCAGTGCTCTGAATGACAAACTGATTGCAGAGATGCGAGCAGTGGTGAATAGGTCTGCGGCTTGCAGAGGGAGTAAAGGCAGCTTAGATGCAGAAATGCTGGAAAATGCTAGTTTGCCAGAAGGTAATAAAATTAAGTTTCAATCAGAACGCTTGAAGAAGTGTAACAGCAGGAGCTCAAGAGATGATGTGACTTCTAGTAATAGGTCCTTATACAGGCCTAGAGTGGACAGTAAGGGAAGTTTCTCAAATGATTCAACTGTACAGCAAGATACTGTGAGGCAGAAGAGGACATATGAAAAAATAGATTCTTTAGAAAAGAACATGGCCAGTCAGACACACCTGTCTTCATCCGACACAGCACAAATATCACCCCAGGTATTTATTTTTCATAACTACAGAACACAGAAATGTGTTCTTTGATGATAGAAATAAGTGAGGCCTCTAGAAGTTATTGGCTGAGATGTTCCAATAGCACAAACAATGATAGGGTGGGGATTTTTTTTTTTTTTAGTTCAAGTGATGGAAACTGAGTGAAAAAGATATTGCTAATCAACCAGTCACTGTGACTTTATTAACATTATTTTGGAAGGATTGCTTACTATATAAATCTGTAAAGCTGGCAGATCTGACATTTTCTAGATTCCTGAATGAGCCATCTCTCTGTGCACATCAGAAGCAGTTATTGGACTGGGTAGGAATTGGTGGGTAATGGTGCTCAGAGGGACTTGCTGGATGCCTTTTAAGCTTGAAATGTCCCCACTACTTCTGTGTGCTTCTTACCTTACGCTGAGCTGACATTCTCTGCTGCTTCCAAATTATGCTTTGTTTCTGGATTTGTTATCTTGCCTCCAACCCTGATCTTTCCAATCACCTATGTTTTAAGGTTCTAAGTGATGTTTTTACACCAGGAAGAGCCAACAAGGTGTAGTATAGCTTGAGCATTGGACTACAGCCTTAGAGACTAGGGTTCGATTTCCCACTCAGCCATGGAAACCATGGAAACTGCAAGGCTGACCTTGGGTGTGTCACATACTATCAACCCCAGAAAACCCCGTGATAGGTTCATCTTAGGGCCGCCATACGTTAGAAACAACATGAAAGCATATCAAAAACAATTTTACACCGGAAGGATAGATTTCTGTCTCCCCCCCCAAAAAAAAGGAACTGAACATATAAATATGGATGCGTTGTACACTATAGAAAGCAAAATGGAAATTTCTTTCTTAGTTGGTTGACTTTCTATATCTGCTACAGGTTAAAGTCATCTGGCATTTTTTCTGCCTTGCACCAAGGCCATAGCTGCACATAAGCAAAGCAGAAGAAATGACATGACAATGAATATGCATATGCATATGTAGAATTTTCATGCCACCCTTCAGTATCAAGAAAGACTCTATTGGAGGGAAAGCTGAAGTTTCTGAGAACCTGTGAGAAGTAAGAAGGATAGATGCGGGGTTGAATTTTATAGAGTGAAACCAGAAGTGTGAGAGTGGGAATTAATTCCATTTTTTACAGATTAACAACATTTTACTTAAGAGATTGGGCTTTCTAAGCCCAAAACAGACCTAGGAATTCTGTAATGTTTTAACCTCCCCCCACCAGGGATTGGTTACTAGCTATTCTGCATCTGAAAAATGAGTAGCTAAGATGATTTCTTTCTCCATAATTTTCTGTCTGTTCTTCATTGTAGTCTGGAACAATGGGGTCTGATTCTCAGCAAGAAAATAATGACCAGCCTTCCACCAACATGGGATATCAATTTCCTTTCCACACCATAAGGAAGCCCATTTCTCAAAGCAGCATGGCTGACTGGGCTTCCAAAAACTTAAATATGCACACTCAGGGTATCTTCCGCCGAAGGCTCTCCATTGCCAACATGCTATCCTGGAATGGTGGCTCCATCAAAAAGCCAATGCTCATCACCAGCAACCACACCATCAAAAAGGAAGCTTGTGAAATGTTTAAACTGGTACAGATCTACATGGGTGATCGGCAAGCCCGGATGGATCGAGAGCATGTGGCTTTGATTACTGTCACCAAGTGTTGGAGTATTCAGGGTTTACGGGACGAGCTGTATATACAGCTAATCAGGCAAACAACAGACAATATGTGCTACCGCAGCCTAGCTTGGGGCTGGGAGCTCATGGCCATCAGCCTGGCCTTTTTCTCCCCATCACCCAAGTTCCAGTCTTATCTAGAAGGTTACATCTATCGTCACCTCAGCCAGATCAATGATGAAAACAGTAAGTGACTTATCCACCAAGGATGAAATGCAACAGTAAATAAACCAGGTCTAAATCCTGTTCAGCAGAACCAGGCTCTACTTTCATTTACTTCTCTGTCTGCAAGAGAGCATACATAGAAAATGCAATATAGTTTATTATTACTTTGAAATATTAGGTCCTGCAAGTCAACATTAACAGGCCTTGGTTAAGGTAATAAAGTATAATACATTTTGATAGTAAAGGAGCTCAAAAATGTCCAGCAGGATTCAAGCCAAACACCTATTTGTTTCCTTTCATTGTTTTAGGTAATGTTCCCTCTTGTATTGTATATATTGGCAGAGGTCCAGTTAACTAAATGAAAATATTTCGCCTTATATTTTTAAGCAACACGTAGGAGTGTGCAGGTTCCTTCTAGGAGGCTATTATAAAGATTCTAAGGCAAGCTCATCCTAAAAATAATTGCTATCATACATATAACTTTCTTTCTAGATCACAGCTAACAAATAATTTTGAGGAAATGGCTAGGTCTGTTTTTATGTTGCTCTGTTTTCAGGATATAAATTTGAGTGGTTAGGCTGATTTTGTTGAAAAGCTCAGAAAACTTCTTTCTCCAAATTAAATTCTGGAGCAAGTGTAATCAATTGTTTCAATCCAAGTGGGTTCCTTCCACGCCCAAGTACTTGGTGTTCTGAAAGTATTCAATATTCTGAGGGAAATAAATTATTTCAGACAGGATAGCATTAATGAGGAAGCTCTGTCAATCATTTAGGAAAGCAGACTCTTTTTATATCCACAGAATGAGATTATAAAGCCCAATAGGAGCCATAGTATTAAATCCAATGTCATCCTAGTGGACCTCTGCTAGCCCTGTGGTTTCTTCTCTCTGTTTTCCCTCCCTCTGTCCCCAGAAGTGCATTATGTTACCTGAAAATCTGTCCAGAGGGCTTCCTAGCCCACTGGAACAGACTGAGGGCACATACAGCTATGGGGAAAGCATAACACCCTGCATTGAAGAATATACTAAATAAATCTGAATTAATTACTTGAACAGGAGTTGATAGAAAAGAACACAGTGAAATTTATTCCAAGATGTCTTTACATAAAGAGATGTATTTTTGGAGGTGTGGGAGTAAGCCAATTTTATTCTGATTTATATATAAAATGAATTCACACCAACATTTCTCTATACCTGAAGGATACCCTGACACTCATAACTCACTTGTGAGCTTTTCCATCTACTATCCACATCCTAGACTAGTGATGAAGAATTGGTTATTGTTGAGATTTTCATTATTTTGCCATTTCTGTTGCAAATTTAGGAATTTTTTTTTAACCATCAGGTATTAATTTGGACCTAGGAATATGAACAACAAAGCTAGTTCTTGGTGATCTTTCTTTGGCATGGCTATGATTCTCTCCACTTTCCAAAATATCTGCCCAAGCTGTAATCTTGACAAGTTATCAAAAGCTTGGAAATAGTAAACTTGCCAACTGAAGTTTAGTCAAAGAAATGGTATGAGAAAGAAAGTTTTACATTTTCAAACCACTTTCTATTAACATTCCTTGTTTAGTTTATGTGCATGGTATTCCGCTTGCTCCTCACGCTCATGTTGCTGATCTTGATGACTTTGGACAGAAGAGTTCCTTTGACATGTCATAAAAACATAGCAAAAAACATCTTAGTAGGGGGTGTTCAGAGCTGATTTTGTGATGAGTAAATTCAGTAAATGCAGGCCCCTATTCTGCCATGGCTCACCATATAAAGGTGGAATTGATCAGGGACCATTTTATGTTTTTGCCATCACTTAATCAATGATGCTTTGGATTTTCAGTTATGCAGCACATTAAGGAGCTTCTGGATCTGAAAAACAAAAAGAACTCAAAATCCAGGAAAAAGAGGAAACAAAACACAGAGGATGAAGGTAAAAAGAATTGGATTATGAGGAGGGCTTATGATGAGACACAGTTACATACGTCTGTGTATACTGTTGATTTCAGGTATAGTTGTATGTGCTTTATTGTAGAAAAAATCAAATCCAGGGCTTCTGCGAGCACCAGCATTTCAGGAATGGAGAGAAATGCAAAATTGCTGCTGGTAAAATTTGTACACAACATTTGATAGAGCAGTATTTAATGATTTATAGCCAGTCTTAACCATATTTAAAGTGTGATTTATTTCAGTTGAACATATTTCCAAATAAACATTATACAGTTACAGCCTTGCTAAACAATCTGGATCTCTTCACCCTGATGATATTAGTTAATCATTGGCTCTTAACCTCAGGGAAGTCCAGCAGAAGAATTAATTGGGTCATATGCTTTATTTCTCCTCTGTATTTAGAACAGAGAGATTCTCTCCCCTTCTTTTCGAGCTTGAGCACCCTGAATTAAATCTGTAGCTGATACTAATTTAGAAACAACTTAGAAGCATTGCAAACAGACAATATTGCTTTCCCATCTTACCTAGCACTAAAAGAGCTCCTTTTTCCCACTGAGCCTCTCATTTTCTTTTAAATGAGTTAAGTTCCATTCAAAACATTTTTTTTTATCATTTAAAGAATCTACAGAAGTCCCTTTTTGATGTGTTTCAGGTGGCCTCAGGGCCCCTCTATACATAAGAATGCCTTCCTATCAGGCCAGCTGCTATTTGTTTCAGTATGTTACCTGGGCACTGAATGTAATAATATTGCTATATGCATGTAGTCTGACTTGCTCCTGTTTCTGTTTGTCTGTCTTGATTTAAAAAAGACTTATACTTGTACATGGAGGTAGCCCCAGAAAATGTTATGAGTCAGAACATCCCAGTGACCCTCTCAATGGTAGTAGAGATATAATAAAGCCCTTCTGGATCAGTCTAGCATTCTGTTCCCACAGCTGCCATCCAGATGGTTTGGAAAGCCCACAGGCAGGAAGTGAAGGAAATAGCCCCATCATAGTGCTGTCTCCCAGCAGCTGATGTTCTGAAGTATGATGCCTCTGATCCTAGAAATAGTATATAGCTGTTGTGACTGGTAGCTACTAATACATAACTCTTATTCCTCAGCTATTTTTATAATTCTTTTTTAATGACATCTGAGGTAGGGGTCATCAGATCTTAGAGGTGAGAGTTCCTCCATTTAACTCTACTTTCTTCTGTCTATCTTTAATTTCCCACTTTTCATCTATATTGCAGGTTCTGATACTACCAGATTCTAAGATTATCAACAGAATGAGAAAAAAAAACTCTTTCTCCACACCATACATAATTCTACATGTGCTTCTATCATGTTTTCTCCTCTCCTCTTACAATTTTCCTACGTTTAGCAGTTCCAGGCATTGTAACCTTTCCTCATAGGCAAGTTACTACAGTTCCCGCTTCCTTTTTCATGTCCTGTTTTGTCCCATTTACATCTCTGCAATACCCTTTCTGAGATGAAGCTACCTGAAACCATAGTAGCACAACAGAATTATATACAGCTTTACAATATTGACAATTGTATTTTCAGTCCCAATGGTTCCTACTCACTTTTTTCACAGCAGAGTCACACCATGTTAGTGTTTTTATTTTGCCACAATCCCAAGATCCCTTTCCTGATCAGTTAGCAAAATCTCTGACTGCCATCAGCATAAATGTGAAGTATAGGATTCTTTACATTGAAGTACATCATTTGTACCAAGGTTGGGCAACAACCTAAGTGACTTCCAGTTTATTTTCTGCTTAAAAAAAAAAAAGATTTCTCTTGAGCCTAAAACAGTTGAGAAGGGACACATCATACTGAAATTCCTCTCTTCCTCCAAAAGCACAGGGAACATTTTGATACTTTGGAAATGGTGGGACTTTTGGGGGGGGGGGTTCAAAAATAGCCTTGAGGCCCACATGTAGCCCCATTTCTGCTCTACTTAAATTGAACCACATTTGCCGTTTTGTCATTGTCATTTTGGAGGAATCCATTTGAAGCTTTTCTTTTATTCTTATCATCTTGAATTAATTTTGTGTCTTCTGCAAACTTCACTGCCTTAGTGATTTGTTTTTAATAATACCCAGTCCACTTCGATTTAGCTTTTGTACAGATAGCCCCGTTTCTGGAAGTACAAAAGAACAAAAAGTTCTTTCTCACATGGAATTCCCTGTCTGGTTCAGAATTTTATTGGTGCTTCCTCGACACCTTTCAGAAGGCACTGTAAAAGTCTTGTTGAAATAAATTGGACTTGAACTGAAAGACATAATTTAAGAAGCTCAGCTCTGATTTCCAACATGGCATAAGAATGCATTGATAAGACTCATCAGTTGATATGATACCAGAACCATTAGTTGAATCCAAAAGATTTTCAGTGTAAGATGTCCATGACCTGAAACACTGATCTCACCATGGCTTTTTCTGTGACACAGCATTTCCCATCACCTGTGCTCCACATTTGCCAGACACATAGGCTAGGGACGATGTTTCAGCACATAGAAATTATCTTCCATGGAAAAGCAGTGCTTTTTTAAAAGTGTTTCCTATTTTTAATCTAATCAGTTGAAATAAACTCTTGAGCCTCAATGCCTCAGGCAGTAAAATTCAATTAACAATATGGGACATTCAGATTAGAGAACTCTAGTATGCCATTGCAAAGAGCAGCAGGAAGGTATAATATTGGAACTTATTCCATTGAGGAACAATTATCTAAGGAAATCAAAAGATTACCTTTCTATGTAAAAACTCACTCTGGAGGAGGGAGGGTTTCTAATCCACAGCAGAAGTGGATTTTAAATTAAAGTTAGACTTAACCCAGTTCAGGTTCTGCATCATGCCCGTGCATAATGTAGGGGAAAGACTGTTCTCTGTTCACTGCTTTTGTTTGTTTGTTGTTTGTTTCTGTTTTTGTTTTAAACCAAAAAAATTTGTGATAAAGAAAGGGACTATACAGTTTAGAAACATGCACCTCCCAGCCCAAAAAAAGCTCCACAAAATGGAAAACACTGTGAAAAAGTTGCCTTTTTGGCACAGATCAGGACTGTTAATTCATTTTTGCTTTTGGGGAAAAAAAGTAAAAGAAATACAGAAAATGGTATAGATTTTGGGGAGAAATAGTGCCACTTGTAAGCAACAAAAGCACATTTTCTATCTGCAAAAATATGTGATAGCTGGTAGGGAAAAAGTACTTTGAGTGATTAAGCTGTCAGAAGTGCTATCTTAGAGAAAGATGGAAGATTCACAAGTATGAGTTATTTACACAGTTAAACAGTAATAGGATCTGCTTAACATTCACTTTCCTGAGAAAGATAAGTTTGAGGGTCAGTTACAGAGAATCTTCAGAAATGTGTTAACAGGGGCATTGTCTTTCTCTCTGAAATGCTCTGTTGGCACTTGGGTTGTTTAATTTATTCATTTCTGTCTGCTAGGCCTTCCTATCAGCACATATGCCAGATACTGTTACCGGAAATTGCAAAAGGTTGCAGTCACTGGAGGCAAAAAGGTGAGTCAGTCGTGATATACACATCCAGTAGCTTAAGCAAACTCCTCCTTTATCCGTTTCACCTAAGGGTTCTTTACTAATGTTGCTGTTATTCTGATTGAGATAATTATTGATTGGACCGGTGCAGGAATTCATTGAAAATGCATCACAAGTCTTTGGTAGAACTGGAAATGAATTATTTCAGATTTTCTGTTTGTCTTTTTAAAGGCCAGAAAATGTAGGATATGAGTTATCAAAATGTTAATCTGCCTTGAGTATTCATATAACATGTAGGTAAGGATCTGTTCCAGCATTCAGAATTAAGATAGGACAGTCTTATATCTGTATACAGTCATCCCTCTACATTTGCAGGTTTAACCCATTAATCCCTGTCATCCCCCTCCCCCGCCAATCCCCTTACCTTTTGTTCATGCCAGTTCTCAGCACTGGGGCCAGAGGCAAGGAGATGGGAGTGGGAATTCCAGAAGGCAGAAGGAAAGAGCATACTGCCTTCTTCCCCCAACCAATCCCCTTAACTTTTGCCTTGTGCAAGTTCTCAGTGCCGGGTCAGAGGCAAAAGGATGGAAGAGGGAGCTGGAGGGCAGAAGGAAAGCACACACTGCCTTCCTCCCTGAATGCATGGTCCATTTCAATAGCAGATCACAAAAATGCTTTTAGAACAAATATTCCTGGGGGCCATCCATGGGGCATCTCTTATCTAACCTTGTTTTAGACCATGTTATGTATTTATTAGTTAGATCCTAAGATTTGGTGTATCTGTACCTTGCAGCTAGAACCAAGTAAATTTATATGCAGTGGGTATAAATATCATCATTTTGGAGCTAAAAATTACATGGTTCCATTTTCTATCTGATGGTGTTAACTCTTAGCACCAAGCTGCATTTGGCATTAAAAATGATAGACTGTTGCAGGTATGTTTTTAAACTGTAAGTACCAACTGGCCATCCAATCAAGACTGAGGACCTTTCCACACTACACTGTTACAGTGCTATTATTCCAGTTTGAACATTCTGTGGAATTCTGGGGTTTGTAGTTTACTGAGACCAAAGAGCTCTCTAGCTGAGAATTCTAAGTGCCCCTCCCTAAACTACAAACCCCAGCATTCCATAGGATGTTGAAAGTGGAATAATAGCACTATAATAGTGTAATACAGAAAGGTCCTGAGATACAGCGGGTTCAAAGGAAGAATTGAACCATTTCCAGTCCCACAGTGTTTCTGACAAAAATTGAATTGGCTGTTTGCAGTTTTTAAAAGAACACACAATATTAAATTAGGTATCTAATGTCATGTGTAGTTTGGCATTTATTTATTTGTTATTTATTGAATTTATATCCTGCCTTATCCAACGTGATAAAGACTTGTCTTAAGAACAGTATACTATGCTAACTGCCTGGACTGTCTGCTTACTCTTTTCTCAGTGAGTGTGTTCATGTTCATAAACACTTGTTTTCTGTGATAAAAATGAGGTTCAGCAAACCTTGGATTCATGTGCACTTCCCTCCTCTCTCTCTCTCTCTCTCTGAGTGACCACAAGAAAGCAATTCAGACCTTTTGATTCTGTTTTGCTTAACTGTAATCAAACATTATTTGCAACAATAAACTGCAGCTAATCTCAACTGTGGTTGGTTGAAACAAGACAGCTTCAAAATCCATGGTTTAAAGTTGGCCTCTTTCAAACATACCATAAATAAGTATTAGACAGTTTGTCAGTTCAGATTAAACTGAATTTAAGTAAACTTTGAAACTCTTCCTCCCCTTGACCATGCCAAAAGAACAATGACATATTATGATGTCCAAATGCCTGCTTAAAAATCTGAATGCAAAGAGCATTTGCATAAGATGACCAGCTAGTGCATGTGTATCTCCAGGTTCTGGCATGTAACCTTGAGTGTGGTTTTGATTTTTTAATAATTGGATTCTAACTTATGGTTGAATGAAAAATATCAAAGAGATACAGTTTTAAACTTATTCAGCCGACTAGATAGTTGGGTCTGAAACTGATCATTTCTGCAAGAGATACTGCAGTCCTTTTAACACCACCTGTTGAATTTCAGTTATTCTTCTCTTTGAAATCTCCTTTCTCTGAGACCCTATTATTCAGTCTCAGAACATATACAGATATTGTTCCCTCATCAGCAATGTGGGAACATTTCATGAGAGAGACTGCTTTTACGCAATATGAATTAATCTCAATATTTACCAGTACAACTTTATTGTTTGTTTTTGTTTTGTGTGTAGGGTCTCCGGAAGCCTACAATTGAGGAGATAATACATGCCAAGAATGCTATTGTGACACCTTCACTGTTTGGCAGCTCTCTGGAGGAAATCATGCTACGGCAGCAGGACATGTATCCAGACAACAAGCTGCCTTGGGTACAAACACAGCTTTCTCAGCAAGTTCTAGAACTGGGAGGAGAACAGACTGAAGGAATATTCAGGTGAGCTTGGCTACTGAAGACACATTAATTACTCATAATTGATGCTATCAACATGATCTAACCAGTCTGTATTCAGACACAAATGAGATTTCTCCTTCAAATCCACATAGACCTGTATCCTCTCAAGCACACAAAGAGTATCAGTACAGGAAGAAATTACCGGTGCTACAGCAAAATAGAGACAAAGCTTGTGGGACTTTATGCTTCTTGTCGGTTGTTTCTAAACAAGTTGCTCTACCCTAATGCCTATAAACTTGCTCCAGGGCAAACTGAAATGGAAGCAACAGGCTCAAGTGTGCCCACTGTTATAAGGCTGAAGTTTCAGACGCAGCCCAAGCATGAGCCATTGCTCCTGAAAGGGCAAGAAGGAAACAGCAACTATCCCCACTCCAGTCAAGAAAATATAATGAGCCAGTTGTGTTCTTCTAGCTTAAGTCAAACACTCCCATCTTGATAGGGTACTTCTATCATAAGCTGTGGCAACAGTCCTTTAGCACACAGTGAGAAAATTAGAACTTTGCCCCTTTATATTAAAGAAATGCAAACACAGCTTCTGTAAATGGTTACCTCTTCAAACTTTTTACCCTTTTTGTTGGATAGACTGTTTAGCTCTGGGCAACTTGTCAAAAATGTGCATTAGCAGTGAAATTGTCATAAGCATTTTCTGTAAGGTTCAAACAGTTTCACAAAGCCCAGCTCAAGCATCATTGGAGTAAAATTAATGATAATTGGAAGTTGTTGGTTAACAGATCAATCTAGGGATAAGCATTGAGACAAATGAACTGTCTCTCAATTTTCCCTTCTCGTTGACTATTGATTTTCTTTGCTTTTATATGCTGTCTTTCCAGCCAAGTCAGAAGAGGTTAAAATTACCAATCTAAACCAGTAAATGTTCTGATGAGAAGGGAGCTTACTATAAATCCAGCAGTAGTTTTGTCTACATGTTTTTTGTGCTTTCCTTGCCTTCTTTTCCAGTATTATCACCATGCCAATTAAGGCCCTATTTATTGCTAGCTTCTCCAGAGTTAGCTGGGAAATTGCAGGAAACATGTAGGTGCACCATTCATGCATTTCCTGATGCTTCTCCTACCATTCCCTTTTTTCACACTGAATAGGTATAACCCTAGGCTGGTTCTTTGAGAAGGCAAGGAGCAGTGGTAACAAGTTAGGAATGCATTGTTGCTTTTTGTTTGCAGGGCAAGGAGACACTTCTGGAAACAAGGACAAATACAAATGGCACTACAAAAAAATTGATAGGGCCCATTGGCTACTAGTAGCAATGTTGCAAACCAAATTCTATCATATCTGAAGAGGAAAAAGTACACTTAGGTTTAAATGATTCAAATCCCAATTAATAATAGTTTTAAAGTCAATATCATAATTGTAGAAAGTGAATTTATTTGTGGTAGCACTTATCCTCACGTCTGCGCTACTGGTAATACTCCCAGAAACACACACACCATTTTGATTGTATTAACAAGGCCAAATGTAAAAGTTTTGATAAATGCATTCTTGACGTGTGGATATGTAATCAAATGAGCATCACTCATTTACAAAAGGGAAGAACCAGCAAGATTGGGACAGTGCTTTAGTTTGTAGAAGTACAATAAAGATGAGGGGGGCAGATAAGAGACAGCCCAAAAAGAGGCCAGGGAGGATTCCACATGCATAGTCACCATGGTATCCTGACTGACTATTGAAAAAGGAGGGACAGAAACCTCAGGGATAAAGAGAAAACTTAGCAGAAGTAGAGCGAGAGTGTCATGAAGATAGAATGCTGGGTAGAACCTTGAACAGAGCTTTTTGTTTTCAGGTCCCACTTGTTTCAAATCAGCTGTGGCATTTGTAATAAACAAGTTTCTGTCTGCCTGTCAGAGGTGCTCCAATGAATATATGTAACCCTTATCCATACTAACACCTCTTGTTTCTGCAGCTTTGTGATTCACTCCCTCATTAACTGGACTTTGTCTATGGCTGTTTGTGTCTTCTTATAGAATTCCTGGTGACATTGATGAAGTCAATGCCCTAAAACTACAGGTGGATCAGTGGAAGATTCCTAATAATCTGAGTGATCCCAATATACCAGGTATGGCGAAATTACAGAGCGGTGTTCAGAGAGGCCACTCAGACTGAAAATTTGGATGGAGCTCTCCATAGGATTAGTAGTTCTGTATATCATGTGTTTATATGTCTCATCGTTCACATTTCATCTTCTAGAGAGCTTTTAGTACTTGCATCTGAAGCCAAGAACAACTGCTGACCTAAGTCATCTCCCCCTTCAGTATTTTCAAAGGTCTGAAACTGTAGTTCTCAATAAGTTAGATGATGATATATTTCCTGTGAGAAAGAAGAGAGTCAGTTGTCTGGTTTAGTGTGAAGAGGATAACGCTGTTTTCTTACACAGTGAAAGATATAGTTTGGAATAGTAACTCCAATCTAGAGAGCTCATCTGGTCTGCCTTTATTTTTTTATTTTTTTTAAGTGTCTCTCATTTTCTTCTTGTCCTTTAAGCTTCTTTGCTGAAGTTGTGGTACCGGGAGCTGGAGGAGCCTGTAATTCCACAGCAATTCTACAAAGACTGTATCAGCAACTATGAGAACCCTGATGCTGCTGTAGCAGTAGTGGAACTCCTACCAGAACTGAACAGATTGGTCTTGTGTTACCTCATTCACTTTTTGCAGGTATATAGAGTCAGAATTTCTGGGAGTGGGCATCATTCTAAAACAATTACCCTATATGGTCATTCTGCTTTGAGGTGCCATGTTGACTCCACGCTGTAAATAATTTTGAAGTTTCAATCTACATTTGTTATTGTATGCATTATGGTCAATATTAAACAGCATGCCAGCTCCAATAGAAACAAGTGATTCTTTTCAGGGCTAGAGAAATTAAATCTTTAGTGCTGTTACTGTATCTCTGTTACATTGTTATCATTGTTTTTGCCACTGTATTTTAGCTATACATCCTTCATTTCACAGATTTTTGCCCAGCCAGCCAATGTTGGCAAAACCAAGATGGATGTAAACAACCTGGCCATGGTGATGGCTCCAAACTGTCTGCGATGCCAATCTGATGACCCCAGAGTTATCTTTGAAAATACCCGCAAAGAAATGTCCTTCCTGCGCATGCTGATTGTACACTTGGACACCAGCTTTATCAAAGGAGTGGTCTGATGGTTTTGTTTCAAACAAGAGTGTGAAGAAAGCAAGGAATTCTTGCCAATATTACCTTCCTCGAGCCTTGGATTCCCCTGTCTACAGTCTCCAGCCTCCTAGAATTGTTTCTGTTCTTTTTAACAGCTCTTTCTTAACCCAAACAAGGGTGTTGATAACTCTGAGAAAGCTCCATACCAGAAGGCATTTTGAGGCATCAGGGAGCCAAATCCAAGACTATGCTATGAAGGCATTCTTGAAATCCTCCACTAGCTGCTTCCTAGGCAAGTCAGAAATGTCACTGGCAGCAGCCACTACGTAGCAGAATTGTCAATCTGCTATGCACTATACTGGGAAATCCACTGCACGTTAAAAGTTCATTCGTTGGAGTGAACGTCTCTCAGATACTGAGATTTTATTTCCACTTCCTAAAGACTGTGTGCCTTATTTAGGCTTCATTCCCAAAGCACAAAGCTATCTCAGGCTGTGAAAAGTTATGTCTGACTTTAGAGCAGACCTGTCCCAGTCAGCTCTGGCATTTTCAGTTATTGGCTTAATCCTTCACTAGTAGATCAGCTACAGCTTGTGACACTCAATTTGAGTCTCTTCATGCATAGGCTTGTTTTTCTTCAGTGATCACATTAAAAGGACCAAGTGCGGTGCAATTTTGGTTAAGTCAAGCAGCCTAACAACAACATTGTCTTACAACAGGGGTCAGCAACTGTTGGAGCCTAGAGGGCCATATTACCCCCTCCAGGAGACTTCAGAGGGCTCTACTCCCCCCCAAAAAAACACTTTTTGCTCCCAAATGCCCAAGAGGGGGGAGGATTTTCTCTACATTCTCCTAGGCCATTTTAGGCTCAGAAGAAGCCTTTTTCACAACAGGTAGTGACATGGAAGTAAATTCCTGTTCACTTCCTGTTTTAAAGAAAAGCCAATCCTAGGCTAGGGGACAAAAACATGGTGGAAATGTGCCTCACACTCCTTAGAGGGTATTTAGTGGAAAAATAATTGACCCTTCAGGGCAAAAAAAATACAACACCTGAGCCATCAAGAGCCACATGCAGCCCACAGATGCCAATTTGGCCACCCCTATCTTGCAGTAAAACCAGTCACAGACTGGAGGTTGTGAGACAGCAAAATGTTTCAGCAGTGAAACTGCTTCTTCCTTCACCACTCATATCTTGGAAAGAGTCTGTTTATAATTTTAAGCTACTTTTGGTCCCAGTGCTTAAATTAGATGACTCATACTGCAGAGATCCTTGAGTTCTTCTGAGTTAAAATTTCTGTCACAGCAATGTAAATAGTTTGTAGGATTAGGATTCCCCCAGACAGGAAATTTCCATTTATGGTAGACTGCAGTCACTATGACTTCTGCTTCCCTTCTCCTCCTTGCTCCAACATAGACTAAAATCAGGTATCAAGTTACTGTGAAGCTGCTGGAAGCAAGCAGGAGCAGCTGCTCCCGCTACCCTCAAGATTGCTTTCTGTGCGTCATTTCTCACGCAGGCTTACTCAAATGAAGGATGACTAGAAATCTAGAACCAGACTTTCTGGCATCTTCCCTCTTTCAGATAAAAACATGGTGCTGGTGGATGGTCGGTTTGGCTTTCAGCCAAACCACTGAAATTAACCCTTACTTCCTTTATCACTTTTCAGATTTAAATTGTCCTTCAGAAAATGGAGTGGAGGAAAAACACAGGTGCATATATTATACCTGTATTTCCCCCATCTCTAATACAAGCTTCAGGATCCCAATATAAATTAGGGAAATAATATGGAGAAGTAAGGGTTAACTATGCTGTTTCTTACTACCATGGTAGAAATCCTACATCACCTCCTGCAATTGATTTTTTTTCCTTAACCTCCACCTCAAAAAAATACAGAGAGACCTGATTATAGGATTTCCTATGTCACATATAGTTTGGACCTCATTCTGTACGTCTGGTCTGAAACCCTTAAGTTGAAATCTCTAGATAGACAAGGTTGCTCAGAAAGACACAGAGCTTGGCTGGTGAATTTATGGGAGTTGCAGTCCAAAAATTACCTTCTTCTAAGCTCTGAGAAGCACTCTACATGGGATTGCACTGTGTAATTCCAGACTCTGTTCTGCCTATCCCCCAAATGTTGGACTTTTCTCATCAGCATTAGAGTGATCTTTGTCCCTTCAAGTCACTGAAATGAATGCTGATCAAATTGTGGAAGGACTACTGTCTCAGTATTGCTTCTCCCTTCTCTTTTCACAATATTGGCAAGTCCCTAGCCCTGTTCAGGCATTCTTAGGCAGAGTAACTTACACCTGTGAGGAATTCGAACCATTGTGCTCCTGATCACACGAAGAGCCCCCACAGATAGATGAATCTGTCTTCCAAAAAGAGGACAACAAAAGGGATGACAGTGGGGCTAGTATACTGCTTCTTCTCATGCATTCAACTTACTTTGTTTTGGTGTCTCTGAAGAGGTCTGAAACGACTCTTTGATGCCCTTTTGGAATTGAGTGCAGCCTTTTTTAACAGGCCTCTGAACAGAATTGAGCTTCTTGGAAAGAGAGTGGCTGGTGTAACAAATGGAAGAAATCTGTTGGAAACAGCTAAGCTTGTTCATTTGTAAAGTCATTAGTTTGGGCATCTCCTGTGCCAGTAAGAATGTAATGAATCTTAGAGATGGATTAATACTTGCAAGTTAGTATTGGGGTGGAGGATTGTATGTTTCCCTTTGTTCCCAGATACTGTGATACTTCATATAAGACTATCACATCTCGTTATATAGAGTAAAAAGTTGCTACTGTTTTCTGCTTGAGCCAGTTCTGCTGTAAAGTCAAATCCTTTAACTTGGTCTGTGTGACAATGCCAAAGCCCCTGTTCTTTTTTTTACCTCATAGTGTGCCTTTTCCAGCTGTCTTTTGAAATTTAGCTTTTTAGTTATCAAGACAATGGAACTTGATCATCTAGAACTGTTAATTCCTAGGGTCTAAAAAAGACCGTTCTCTGAAATGGAAACTACATTTTATGTTGATATGTACATTTCCCCTTAATATGTTTTTTTGCGAGGGGGGGGAATGATGTGACATAATTGCTTTCATTAGAGCTTGCTACTACACTTCACTGATGGTTTGTGGATGGCTGCAGTAATGTTAATTCATGTCATGTCAGATAGGTTTATTTTCAACTATTTCTTACCAGTGAGACATGGGTGGGAGGTGTCAGTGTCTGTCCATGATGCATAGTTTGCCCCTGAGCGGAGCCCAGAGTTCATGCATTCACAAGTGATGTGTCTAGAATGGACTTTTACTGACAGCTGCATATAATGAGGAAGATCAGCCTGAGATTTGAGGAGCTGGGTGCTATTCAGATAGGCTCCTCTGCCAGAATTTAGCCAGTGCTCTTTTTGAAAAATCTGAAATGGGGACCTTACCTGTTGTGCCAGAAAATTAGGACTGGAATCCAACAAAACTTGTTTAGGAGTAAGACTCATTGAACTCAGTGCAACTAACTTCTGACTAAATATGAATAAGACTGAGTTTTAAAATGTTGGGTTAACTCCCCTCCCCCACTAATCCTGAAGTTTTCTCAGACTTGCCAGAACAAGAGTAACTTGGGTCTGCTTCTGTGACAAAGCTAGAAGAAATAAGGTAGGAGTCTCAGTCTTACACAAATTTCATATTCACAGAACAGACAACAGAATTAGGTAGACTGGCTCTGTCTGTAGTTAAGTAGTAAGAGTTACTACACTTTGTGCATTTTTGTTGTTGTTGTTCAAATGGGAAATGTTAAAACAATATTTAGAGTGTCATATACCTTTCCACCCCTAAAAAAGGCATTTTGAATTTGTTTTAGGATGTCCTTTCGGAATGCACTTTTCCCAGATTTAAATACTGCATTCAACTACAATGGTGGTTAATAATTAAAACGCTACTGTCACTTAGGTATAACACAAACATAGATGGACTGTTTTATATCAATGCTTTCTTTCCTCTCAAGGGCTGTAAAATAGGCTAAAAATTACACTGGATATTGTTTTCTTTTTGCCAACTTCTTTGTAAATGTGAATCTGCAAAACATACTGTCCTTTATTGTTGCTAAAGAATAATTAAACATATTGTGGTTAATCATTATCTTCTGTGTTTATTTATATGTAGTTTTAGAGTAACTTGTACCTTGGCTAAGGCAAGAATGCACATGACTCAGCCTGATTTATACTTCCTTTTGGTATTGGGAAGGCTGCTTTTTTCTATCCAGCCCAGGCTGACAGCTGGGATCCAAACACATTTGCGGCCGATCAGTCGTTTCAGCATTTCATTGTGAGCCCAAAGTACTATTCAGACTATTTGCAAGCTCTTTGTGACAGCATGCACAGTTGTTTAAATGGGTTTATAATAAAGCATTAGTCTTACTGCTGTTTTATAAGCACATGGAAGACAAACTTTTCATGCATAACTTATGTAAACATTGTTCTTTCTGCACAACAGATAGGTTCTAATGTGAACCTATCACAGGGTTATCTTGGCAAGATTTGTTCAGAACGGGGTTGCCTTTGTCTTCCTTGACTGAGAGAGCGTGACTTGCTCAGGGTCACCTAGTGGGTTTCCATAGCTGAGCAGTCTCCCTGTCCAACACTCAAACAGCTATACCACACTGGCTGGTTTTCCAATTGCAAATAGCTCAAATTTCTTTAGCATGTGAAATGCACTTTTTCCCTGCCCATCAGAACTGGCTCTATATCACAAGCAAATCAAGAGGTTGTATGAGGCCTGATTTCTTTATAAATGCTAATGAAGGAGTATGTCATTCAAGGAGTGTATGCCAGCATCTCTTGCA
Organism: Ctenosaura bakeri; assembly: GCA_948474755.1. Lineage (NCBI taxonomy): Eukaryota > Metazoa > Chordata > Lepidosauria > Squamata > Iguanidae > Ctenosaura > Ctenosaura bakeri. Next base: position 240,026 of record CAOLHI010002001.1, on the reverse strand, counting down.
ACATTTCATAGTTGCTTGCACACAATTTTCATTATCAGGCATGTCTGTGCATGTTCCAGGAGTTGTAACCATACATCCACTGTGAGATATGAAGTGGCCCTGGACTGCACTTTTCAGATAGCCTGATATAACAGATGTATCCCACAGCCAAACATCTGCATTACAAGGCAGTGTGCCCAGTGAAGAAATTCCATCCAAAATTGGCTCTAGCAGCTGTCTTATTTGTTGTTCACCAGTTGCGCAAATTTCAGTTCATGTACAAAAACTGGTACTAGATTTTCAATACAGGCATTAGGACAATGAATTACAACAGCAAATGGGAACATGAGATTATGACAGTCTGCTTCATTTTTGTCTCTTTTATACTCAGTACTTCAAGAGAGATGCAACTTTAAAAATAAGCTCAGATGCTCTTATATCTTAACTGCTGCCTATCATGCATTCACTTTGGATTTGGTTCTCAAATATTTGGGTATTAACCTGCCCTTTACATCATGAAAACATCTTTTGGCAAGACAAGGAATCAGTCTAGCCCTCTCAAGATTGTTTTTGGTATAATTGATCAGGGGCCATTTTCAGATAAGCAGTTGCAATGCGCTAGAATAGATTTCAGGCCCAGCTGTCTCCTTTAGACTAGTACCATGGCCTGTAATAGCTGTTGCCAACAACTGTCACCCAGTTCAACAACCTGACTAGGCAAGGGCCAAGTAAGCATGTGAGTGATCTCAAACCCCTAAGAGACTGTGCTTACAACCTCAGGGTTCTAGCCAGCCATAACTACTTCCAAAATACTCCATTCTCTTCATTCACATCTACACTTGAAGAATCAGTTCATAATTAACACAGAAAAGCATACATATTTTACCACTCTAGCCTATAGGAAATTGCTCAAAAGTTGGGATTGTACATGAAGTTATGTAGCATTGGAAATAGCATACACTGCTTCAGTTATAATTAAAACCATCCTTAGATGAGAGAGCATGGATCATTGAAATACAGTGAAAATCACAAGCAAAAGGACATGAAAAGGACAATGTCCTAAAATACCACCCTCCAAACATCAAACTGTTAGATAAACTGCATTTCTGTCTTCTACAAAATTGCAAAAAGCATACTTTATCACAAAACAAAAAGAAGCCAACAAAGGGATGGCAGTCTATACCAGTGCTTCTCAAATGCTGGCTCTAACAGGTATTTTGGACTTGAACACTTAGAAGGCCCAGCCGACATCAACAGAGATTTGAGGAAGTTACATCCAAAATATCTTTAAGGTCTAGAAGTTGACCTTAAAGATATTTGACCTCTGTGGCTCTGTTCTCTCTGCAAAAACAAGACCAGAAGAAGACTGTTGCAGAGACCATGAACTATTAAAATCAGAAATCAGAGTAAAGCTAAAGAACAATGAATCAACCATTGTGGCAAAATTCAACCTGAAAAACATTCCTTTGGAGTTTAAAGATTATATAAAGAATAAATTTGCACTATTAAACATAAATTGGCTGGAATCCAAAAGAAATCTAGACTGAAGCCTGGGATATTGTGAGGGGAAAATGCCAAAAGACAGTATCTCCAGCAAAAAGAAAAGCCTCACTGGATGGTAGATGAAACTCTTCAAGCAGTTAAGGACAGATGAGAGAAGCAAAAGTAAAACATGACAGACATAGGGTCAAAATCCTGAACACAAGTGTTCAGTGACTTGTGAACAGGGACAAACAGAACTACTACAATAATAAATGCAGAGAAATAGAAGATGACAACTTACAAAGTAGAACAAGAGATCTCTTCCACTAGATGCAAGAAATGAAAGGGAAATTTAACCAAGAATGGGTGTGCTCTATGAACAGTGGCGGGACATACTGCATAACTGAGAAGAAATAAAAAGACAATGGAAACAATACATCAAAGAACTGTATAAAAGAGATGAAAGGATGATGGATTAATTCAAGAAAGAACCATATGAATGCACAATTTTAGAAAGGGAAGGGAAAACTGCACTCAGAGCACTTGAGAGAAATAAATGACCAGGAACAAATAGTATACCAATTGAGCCATTTCAAGCAACAGGAACCAAATCCGTTCAAGTTCTAGCTAAAATCTGTCAGCAAATATGGAAAACAAAGAAACATCTCATAGATTGGAAATGCTCATTATACATTCCAGTCTCCAAGGAAGGGGACAGCAGGGATTGAGGTAACTACTGTACCATTGCATTAATTTTCCATGCAAGCAAAGTGATGCTCAAAATTCTACAATAAAGACTTTTACCATATATGGAGCAGGAAATGCCAGATACCCAAACTGGCTACAGAAAATAAAGAGGCCCTAGGGATTGTACTGCAAACACATGTGGGATAATGGAGTGCACCAAAACATTTCAAAAGAAAATCAGCCTGTGCTTTACAGATTATAGCAAATTCTTTGATTGTGTAGATCATGAAAAACTATGGATCACTCTTAAAGACATGCATGTGCCACAGTATTTGACTGTCCTGATGCATAACATGATAAGAAGTTACCACCAGGACAGAATGTGGACAAACAGAACAGTTTCCAAGGGCATCAGGCAAGTCTGCATTTTATCACTCTATCTTTTAAATTTATATGCTGAACATAAAGCATGATTAGACTTGGAGGAAGGAGGCATGCAAATTGGATGAAGGAACATCTCAAACACTTGGAAGAATTACCAAAAAAAGTCAAGGAAGAAAGTGCAAAGGCAGCTGAACATTAAGAAAACAAAAATAATGAATACGCAGGATGAAGGCACTGAAATATTTCAAGATTGGCTCAGTCACTAATCAGAATGGAAACTGCAGTCAAGAAATCAAAAGACTAGGAATTCAAAGGGTATGAAGGAATTAAACAGGATCCTCAAGTGTCAAGGTATATCACTGAAGTTAGGGTTGTCCATGCCATACTTCCAGCAGGACAGTGAAGAAAGCTGATAGGAAACACGGTGCTGGAAAAGAGTCCGATGGATACCCTAGATGACTAAAAAAGACAAATGAATGGATACTAGAGCAAATCACACAGGTCTCTCCTTAGCCAAGAGGAATAAACTAAAATTTTTGTACTTTGGATATATTGTGAGAAGACACGACTCACTAGAAAAGACAATAATGCTTGATAAGGTAAAAGGCAATAGGAAAAGAAGGAAGGTGCATCACAGATGGATAGACTCAACAAAGAAATCCAAGGCCTTGAGTCTGCAAAATCTGAACAGGGCTCTTGAGCGGCTCCCTTGACTTAGAGAGCTCTCATTCACCATTAAGTTTAAGTCACCTTGATGCAATACCTGAAAAGTATCAATATCAGAAAAGCTGGGCATAAATGCCCTAATAGCACCCAATCCTGCCTGATCTTGGAATCTAAGTAGGGTCAGGGTGTGGTTAGCACTTGCATGGGAGACTACCAATGAACACCAAATGCTGTAGGCTATATTTCAGAGGAAGTAACTGGCAAAAACACGTCTTGAACATGAGACAGCAGTGTGATGTGGCAGCCAAGAAAGCCAACATTATTCTTGGTTGCATCAATAGAAGTATGGTGTCTAGATCAAGGAAGGTAATGGTACCACTCTACTCTGCTCATTGGTTAGACCTCATTTAGAATGCTGTGTCCAGTTCTGGGCACCTCAATTCAAGAAGGATATCGACAAGCTGGAGCGTGTCCAGAGGAGGGCAACCAAAATGGTGAAGGGTCTGGAAGCCATGGCCTATGAGGAACAGTTTAGGGAGCTGGATATGTTTAGTATGCAGAAGAGAAGGTTAAGAGGGGATATGATAGCCATGTTTAAATATTTGAAGGCATGTCATGTCGAGGAGGGAGCAGGCTTGTTTTCCAGCTGCAGGAAAGGAGATTCCACCAGAACCTCAGGAAAAACTTCCTCATGGTCAGAGCTGTCCAGCAGTGAAATATGCTGCCTTGGAGTGTGGTGGAATCTCCTTCTTTGGAGGTTTTTAAGTAGAGGCTGGATAGCCATCTGTTTGGGAATGCTTTCATGAGTGTTCTTGCATAGCAAGGTGTTGGACTCGATGGCCCTGTGGTCTCTTCCAACTCTATGATTCTATGATTCTATAAAACCCTATGAAATGCATATGGTTGACATAAGTCATTAGGTGATTTGAAAGTGTGTGTGCATGCACACACACCCACTTTGTTCTTGAACAGAACCACATCAGCAAAGTAGGGAGCCTATGCTGTTTTATTTGTTGTTATGTGCATTCAACTCATTTCCAGCTTATAGCAACCTTAAAGCAAACCTATTACAGGGTTTTCTTGGTAAGATTTGTTCAGATGTATATAGCCCTCTCATTCACACATACATATCTGGGTCTGGTAAGCCTCAGTTAAGACACTACATAGAACAAGCACAATTCTTACATTCACAATCCTACCCAGCCTTCATTCAACCCACCAGCTGATCTCTTTAGGTACAACACTACTGAGATTTGGATTTTTTTAAAGCATGTCTAAAGAGAAATGCTACCACCCTGTGGTCAGTGTCAGAAATGAATCGTAAGAGCATAAAAAGTTGTGGCGGGGGCATAAATAGTTCTGCATTGTAAGTAATCAGTATAAAGTAGGGGCAATATGATGCAAATCCATATTGGAAAAAAGGAGACAAATATGTGTAACATACTTCCAGTTTCCAGCCAGAACATCCTACCAAATCTATTGTTTACAGCCAAGCTTTCTGATACTACCACATCTGCTCGAATCCACAAGACAGAGACACAGAACTCTTAGATTTACAACAGCATATTTTAATTTCAATATCTACTGAAGGAAGTGAAAAAACAAACTGACAAGGTAAGATTAATACTCAGGAACCATTTGTTTATAAGACAGACCAAAAACACAGAATGATAGAACATCCCTGTTAGTTACCCACAGTCCCCAGCTGAGACTGCTCAAAACACATCATCAACAAGCCACAACCAATTCTGGAGAATAACAGCCCTCTCACAAGCTCTGGGAGGCAGGCCTTTATTGGCCTACGGGCAGCCTCCAAATCTTAACTATTCACTTAACACAGGATAAGTAACATAGATGGAAATACAAGGACAAGATCCTACCACAAACGCAGATGCCAACTCTGTCCCCACATCTATTCTGGGAACAAAACTACAGGTGCCAATAACAACATTCACAACATCAGAGGTACCATTGCTTGCTCTTCCCCCAATCTGATATATGCCATCCTATGCCAGCAATGCCCCTCTACACTGGACAAACAGGACAGTCTGTATGCAAAAGGATTAATGGATATAAATCTGACATTAGAAATTGCAATACCCAAAAACCAGTTACAGAAAATTTCAACCTTCCTAGACACATAGCAAGTGACTTACAGATTGTGCTCATTGAACAAAGAAATTACAAAGGATGACTAGAAAAACTGCAGAATTCAATTATGTTCACAAACTCCAATCCACTAGCAGATGTATGAACAAAGACAATGGCTTCATTGCTCACTACATATATGAATATAAGAGTTCTTGCTACTGCACGTATCTTCTCAGAGAGAGTTTTGAACCCTGGGAAACTGGCCTTTAGTAAGCAAATTTATTTCTTTCACACATAAACACTAACAGACCACTGTAAATATCTAAAAGACCTGTATCACTTCACCAAGCCTTTGAAAATTTAGGGCAAGGGGCATGATTTGCATTTTTCTGTGATCTACTGCATTCTGTTCCACTCCCACAACTGTATACATACACTATGCCTGAGGCCTTAATACCACTCGGTACTGTATTGGAAGTCCGTGAGACCTCATACAAAAATAAAAGAAAGTTCATCTTGAAGGTGCTGTTACATTTCTGATTTTCTTCCCTTTTCTTCCTCCTGTTTATGCAGCAAGAGACTAACACAGCTACTTCTAAGAGAAAAATGTGCAAGGCTTTGCTCTAGTTCATGTCTATTCAATTATAACAGAGCAATGTATGTACAGATGGCAACTGAGGGGTTTTAATTATATAATTATTCCTGTCAGCCTTTGGCTGGTATGTTTTCAGATAATCTAGCATTACAATATAAGTGATCCGTGCTGCTGAAGCTCAGGTGTTTTTTCTCATATAATACTATTTTCTTAATTTTAATTATTTACATAGCCTAGACTTCATTACATTTTCTTCCAATGTGCAAGAGAAGCCTTCAAGATAGAATGCACCAGAAAATCCACTTAATATGTTTTTTTAAAAAGTCTTTAATGAATACTGCTATAAATTGAGCATCAGACAGTAAAACATATAAAACAAAATCATTTTTTTAACCTTTAGCATTTCAAGATAGCTAACTAGTAATTTAAAAGGAAAAATACAATGAAATACAATACAGATTAAAAATAAAGAATATAGGAGTAAAAAAAAGAGACAGCACCCATATTAAATACCAAAATTATTATTCTGAATAAAAAGCTTTTTGTAGTCTGGCAGGAGGAAAATACAGAGGGAGCCAAGTTAATCCCCTGGCAGAGAGTTCCAAAGACTGGGGGTGGCTACCAAAGATGCCTTCTTTGACATCCCCATCAGAGTGCCAGTTATGACCTATACAGGTATATCTCAGTTAATTAAGTAAATGTGTTCTAGGCATGACTTCTTTAACAAAAACTTTAGTACCAGAGGCACAAATAAAATGGAAATAATACAGATAGGTTCCTACACCACAAAAATAAAAAAAATAAAAAAAACCGACTGAAAAGCAGCTTAAACATGTTTCAGCAAACTTATTATTCAGAACTAAAGATAATACACATGTGAAATTAAACAACCAAGTCAGGTAAGCATTGCATGGACAAGCAAAAACATTTGGAATTTTCTGGAGACCAATGTCTCTGAAACCTTTTTTTATTTCACCAGCCTCCACTTTTCTAATAATTTCCATTTTGGTGGCCAAACATATAGATTTATCCTTTTTAAAACAAGTTGGGGGTAGCTGGTGGGGCTTATCTGCTCTCCCCCTTTCTCTCTGCTTTGCTGTTCACACAATATCAGTAAAGGATTCCAAAGGCAGCTTAGTTTACTTTGCCTGTTGTAAAGGGCAGATATGGCTATGGTTGGATCAGCTAGAGTAGAATCCTGTTCTCTCTCTGCTCAAGCTTTATTGCATTATTTATTGCAGACATGCTTCTGTAGCCTTAATACCCAGAGTTTGTGTTTCCAGAACTCCGCTTCACCATCTTCCTAATGCTGCTGCTGCTGAAAACTTCTAGTTAGCTAGAGGACAAGGTGGTAAGGGCAGCTGAGGAAGCATAAAAATCCTTTGTAAAAAGAAGCTTCTTTCTCAGATGCTTTGTTAACTGAAGTACACTTGTATAGACCTGTTTAGCCCTATAACCTCACTAAATGAGCCTGTCCAAATATGAAAACGTCAGGGGAACATTCACTCTCAGTCCCACCACTGGCATATTTAGTGAGGACATGGGAAAGGGCCTTTTTGGTAGCTGCTCCCAGGCTGTGGAGCTAAGCTAGTCTCTGTTCTAGTCTCCTTTGGCTGATGGGCAAGTGCTTTTTATTTTGACAAACTATAAATCATTAACAAGTTACTCTTCTTAATGGGTGGTCTTGTACTTTTTTCTAAATTGATATAAATACTTTAAAATTGGTTTCGGTTCAGAGCTATTTTAATTACAGTTTATGTAACTGTGATTCTTCCTTGCTACAGGAAGTCCCTACCTTTTGATGGTCCATTATCTGACAACTTGCTTTTATGACATTTCCAAATTAAATAAAAGTTCCATTAGTTTAGTGGGGGTTCCACTCTTTCATCAGCCCTTCTCGCCTATGGAGGTTCACTTAGAACTGCTCGCATGTGTGCACTGCTTGTAAAGCAACCTGAGAGGAGGAGAAAAGGTACTAAGCCAGCTGAAAAACTTTGCAAGCAGTATACATGTGGTCAGTCCCAAGTGAGCCTTTTTAAGTCCTTCATGCTCCCTACAGTACCATACATGGATTCTGCTTTTCAACCAATTCCATTTTCTGACAGTGCTCTGGTCCCTAACCTGTCAGATAAGTGGGGAAGCCTTATTATGATTTACTTCAGCTATATTACATTTTTATCTATTTTCTGAGCTACCTCAAGTTCCACACTGGGAGGAAGGGAATATATTAATGAAAAAAATGAACTGTTCTTTTCTACTCTTTAACTGGTTGTCTTATTTACAGTTACAGTGGTAAAATGATGGTGAAAGAGTGAGTTTTCAATAATGCTAAGGGATGAAGGGGAACCCTTATCAGTATAAATGATGAGGGCTGACAATAGCAGAGATAGGAAAGTTAGCAAGAAAGTGTTAATGTGTTTAGTTAATCGTCAATAAATTTAAACATTTAATTGCTCTTACTTTAGGAGGGGCAAATATTAAGATCATGTTAAATCACCATTTAAATTTACATTAAATAGCTACACTAAAAGACTCAACAGAATAAAGCTGAAAAACGTCATCCCTTACTGATTGCTGCTGCCTACATCCATCCAGCAAATGTTCCAGGGTTATGAGCTTCAGAATTCAGTATCCTGAGGCAGATGAATAGTCTTTATGCAGTTTCTAGGCAGAACACAAGAAGAGCACCTGGATGCAAAGAAAACAGCTGCCTCTTCCAAGTTACACTTACTATGTTTTAGTTTAAAATCTTAGTTTGGAAGTAACTAAGAATAAGAAAAACTGTTGGCTGTGTTCAGTGCTATTTCTCATTTCATTAATTACTAATTCACTTAACCTAATCCACAATTAAGTTAATGCTGAAGCCAATCATTTATGTGAAAAAGAAATAAATTAAAATTAGTACTTCATTTTATTAGAACATTTCCAATGTAATTGATAGTATAAGTTCTTTTAGTTAGTTAGTTCCTATTTCTAGGCACCACCATTAGGCAGAATGAGTCAGCCACCTTGGAAACAAGAGCTAGGAGGTAGAGACAGAATGGACGAAGTGGGTATGGCATATTGCCTTTAGGTGCTATCCCATTCTCAGTGCTGAAGAAAGGCTTAACTGCCAGTCAATTGTTTTTTGTACAAATAATAGAGGAAGTCATCTTCTTCTTTGCCTCAGGCAATAAAATGTTTTGGGTTGGGCCTGTTAATGACTATGTGTATATAGCTTCTGTACAGCCACTGTTAGAACTCACTAAAGGCTATCAATTATGATAGATGGGGGCAGGATGAAGAGTCTCAAACACAGGATTGAAAAATTGCCTTCTCTGAAAAGGTCATGGGAACTTGCTGTGTGCATCAACATTTTGTGAAAAAGGTGTATTATGAGGATGGAAATGAAGCAAGTAAATGATCGTGCACATATTCAGTGAAGCAGTTTCAAATCACAAAAGGTAGCAAATTTACCTATATTACCTTTTTTACAGATTCAGAAACCAGGCCACAGATTCTTAGCTTTGAGCTTGTGTATTATTAAAACCAGCATTTTATACAATGTTTATATATTTTTTCTTTGCTTTTGAATGCATTTAGCCAATGAGTGAGTTATGATTAACATTTGTAAACCCCTCCCCCATTTCAATTCAAATTCCCTGGGTCAATGTCACAGCTCTACAAGAGAGTCTAGATTTGAATTTAACTCACAGCAGATGCAAACATACACAATACTGTTCATTTGAAACCGTGGTGGGAAGCATGCTAACCACCTATTTCTGCCTTTGAGGTGGTAAAGTTCCTTCACAAGGCAGAAGCAGGTGGCTGGTGGGGCTTGCCACTACCTCCACTGCTGCCCTACAGCATTTTTAATAGGGGCTTATAAGCCTTGCAAGGCTTTGCAGTCTCTCCACAAGCCTCACAGAGCTAGCAGAGAGCCTGCAAACACGAGACAAGGAGTCCATATTAAAAACGGTATACAGCAGTAGTGGAGGCAGCAAGACCCAGCCATGAGGCATGCCACATTCTTTGGGCTCCCCCAGCTTGGGGGAACCAGGCTGGCATGCTCCCCAGAGGCAGTCGAATCCAAAGAACATGGCACACCCAGTGGCTGGGACTTGCCATCACCTCTACTGCTGCCCTATGCCACTTTTTACAGGGGTTTATAAGCTTCACTTTGTATTTACAGTCTTTCTGCAAGTGTTGTGAAGCTGATTTGAGCATGTGCATTTTTTGGTATCCACAACAGGTCCTGGAGCCAATTCTCCAAAGATACAGCAGGACCCACTGTAATATGCATTTTAATTAAATGTCCAGGGAAAAAAAATAAAGTTATATTTTATGAGGGTCAGTTAGGGTTCTGTCAGTGCCTGATGTGGAAGGAAAAAGAACCATCACTATTAGTTAGTCTTTCTCCACCCTATCTTGCCTCCCTTTCCTACCACTGCCCATGCTACCATCACCTCCCTTGTCTATCTTGCTTTATCTCCTCTTGCTTCTTGTCTTCAGGCAGCACACTGCCATCACCTGTCTGAAGCAAGGAAGGGAAGGAAACTAGAATTAAAAGTGCTACTGAAAGGGTGAGATGCATGACACAGTGACCAGGTAAAGTTAGCTGGGGGAAGTGGGGAAAGACAGGAGGTGTAACAGCCGTGGTGCAAGATACAAATGAAGGGATGTGTGGTAGCTGAAGGTGAGAGGAAAGGGAGGAGAAAGAGGGAAGCAGTGGAGTGCAGGAAGCAAATGAGGAAGGCATGGCAGAAGTATGAGGTAAAGCAAGAGAAAGAAGGCAAGGGAGCATAAGAGGTGAAGTGGGAGGTGCAAGGAGCAATAGATGCATTAGATGGAAGGTGCAAGAGAAGAAAGAGTTGTAGCACAGGGTGAGATAAGGGAAGAGAAGCTGGAAGATGCAAGCAGCAGAGTGAAGGGAGCAATGGGGCAGGTAGGCAAAAGGGGATGGAGGTACACACTTGAAGATGTGAGGAGAGAGAAAAAATGAAATGAGGGGAGGAGAGATGCATAGAATGGTGTACAGAACAAGAGAAGTATGTAAAAAGTGAAGCATAATATAAGGAAAGGAGGTGTGATTTGTAAATTTGTTCTTACTTTCCTCTATATTTTCTGCCATGAATCGGATGGCAATCACACTCAAGGGTTCCAGTTATATTTTCTTGATCTTAACCTTTTTGCCATCAATAAAAATCCGATGGCAAACAACTATAGTGATCTGGTGAACACAGCATCAGAAGTGCCTCTGCATGAAAAAATGTCAATATCATTATTATTACCACACTAGGAAATTGCATGGCCACTTTATATGGTTTCTGTCTTGCTATTAGTCCCAATAACTATCCTGCAAACTAGATTTGCTGAGAGGCAGTGATGGCCCAATGTGATGTGGTAAATTCCATGACAAAGCAAGAATTTAGACATAGGTCTATCTATTTCAAATTCAGCACTTTAAATATTATACCACTTGTCTCTGAAAAGCAGTTATTATTAAAATGGTACAATGGATGAAATATAATACTAGAAAAATGGAACACTTAATGAATTCAATTTGTATAACTACAACGCAAATTAATAACATGCATAATTATAATGATTTGCACAATGTGCAAATGGATGCCCAAATTTGAGAGGCTGGAAAATAGCAACCCTAGGCAGGGGTTCTCAGTTCTCAGTGCTGCCAACTGAAATCTTCCTGCTGAGAGATGCCAGGGGCTACGCCTGGCACCAGGGCCACCTCAGTGCTACTGCCTGAGGCAGAACAGAAGAAAAGCTCTTTCCTCAAAGACAAGGTGCATGGTATTCAAGGCTACCTAAACTCTTTGGTAGCTGAGGCAGAAAATTCCGCAAACATATTTACCCTGCTTGTGTCACTACAATAACTAATAAATAACAATTTGGTGCCTTCAGGACACCTCAAAACTACTGCCTGAGCCAGCTGCCTCAGCCACCCCGCCTAATAGTATGGGTGGCCCCACAAGGCACCTTCTGCATACGAAGTATGTGTTTTCTATTACCACTGAGCTTGCCCATCATTCCTGAGTAGGGAGAACAGTTGTTGTTGTGTTCATTCAAGTCGTTTCAGACTTACAGCGACCCTAAGGCGAACCTCCTACAAGAGTTTTCAGAGAGCAGTTACCGGTGCCTCTTCTGAGGCTGAGAGTGTGTGACTTGCCCAAGGTAACCCAGCAGGTTTCATGGCTGAGCAGGAATTTGAACTTTCCAGAGTCATAGCCCAATTCTCAAACCAGTAAACCACGTTGGCTCTCTTAAAAAGCTTCAGAGCAGTGGTGCTTAACCTGGGGTCGATGGGCCCCTGGGGGTCCACAGCGCCTTTACAGGGAGTCTGCAAAGCCCTGCTGTTGGACAACAGAAGGAGACTGAAACTGCTCCCAAGTTTACCTTCAAGTCACCTCAGTTATGGCAACCCCAAAGTGACTTTATCACAGGGTTTGTTTTTTTTTTTTTGGCAAGTTTTGCTTAGAGGGGGGTTTGCCTTCGGTCTCCTCTGAGGCTGAGAGAATGTGACTTGCTCAAGGTCACCTGGAGCAGGAATTTGAATCCTAGTCTCCAGAAGCCTATAATAAATAAATAATTTAAATATTTAAATATTATACGTTGTTAAGCCTTGGGGGTCCCTAGCAAGAAACTATATTTACAGGGGGACCCCGGTAAAGAAAAGGTTAAGAACCAGTGCTTTGGGACTTTAAAAATGAGGTATATTTTACAAAAGACGTATGTTATGACCGCAGAATTTGGTACACCTGACTGTGTAACAACATGTGCTTGTGAATAAACCACCTGTTTCCAGTCACGACTTACACTGCCCTCCGGCGGTGGGCACCCACTGACGGCCACCCACGAGGAAGCCCCAGTTTCTCTCTATTCCCTCGGAGAAGACCGCCGGGAAACGGACTTCCAGACTCGCCTCAGGCATCTGCCGTCCAAGCCCCCGTGCGCTCTTCCCCGGCTCCCGGCCTGTCGACACCACGCCCACTGGTTTTAGCCACGCCCACTCGAGGACCCTCCTTCCTCTCGCGGCAGGCGGGCGGGCTGGCTAGCGGCGCCGCAGTCGTGGCGGCCATTTTGTGGCGCTGCACAGTCGGCGGCGTTGGTCTGGTCTTTGAGGGGGGAGTGCGCGTGAAGGGTTTGCGCCCTCGCCCGCTCCTTTTCCCGTACGAAACCCCCGGTAAGAACATGGCGCTTCTTCGGTAGTTCTCTGGGCAAAGCGGCGGGGAGAAAGCCCGGCCGTGAACGGAAAGCGTTCCCGCCGCGGCCTCACAAAGGCGGAGAGGGGCGGGGACCGGCCGTGGTAGTGTAGGAGTCCCGGGGCCTGGGTGGCGCCTCTTTCCTCAGTGCGGAGCCCCTGGAGGTACTGGGTTGGCGAATGGTGGCGGGGGCCCATCCAGCCTCTGGGATCCTTGGCCCTTCCCGTGCCCGGTGCGCCGGCTTCTCCGGCTGTCCCCGTGAGGCTGATGGAGCCCACATGGGCTTGGCGAGAGGGAGGTTGACTAGCGGCCTCGCGGGTTTCTAAGCCTTGTGTTGAAAAGCCGGGTGGGGTGTGGGTGTAGACGTTGACGGCCTCTTCTGCAGGCTGCTGTTAGAGCGCTCGTTTCCTCTCCTCACCATGCGTTCCGCCCTCTTTCCCTTTCGTCTGAGGCCGGTGACGCTGCCCGGCTCCCGTCAGCGGCCGAAAGCCAAGCGAGCGGACGCGTTTCTTGCTCGCTATCGGGGATGCTGGCTTTCTAGGATATCAGTAACGTGACCTTGATCATAACAAGCGCGGGTTCTGCATTAACCACACAAGTCCTTTAAAACCCAGCGTCCGCTTTGAGTCCCGTCGCAGTGGCGCTTTGATTTAAAAGAACACAAACTTCCACTTCTACATGACAAAATTGGCGCGCTTCGCTCATTTTCCTTCTGCGTAGTAGCTTCCTTTAGTGATTATCTGAGGAGATCGATTTTTTACAAAATACAGTGTTTTAGTGGGTGCAGTGATTTGCCGCTCCAGCGCGGTGACACTGGAAAATTGTTCCCTCCTCTCCTTTGACAGGGATATCTTCTTGTAGTAAAGGAGGTGGTGGCGACGACGAGTTGCTGAGAGCTGCGGGAGAGATTTTTTTTTTTTTTGACAGTCATAATGGGTGCTACAGTTATATAACATTAGTTTGGCTAATTACTTACCTTTAGGGCTTATTGTTTGAATAGGTCAGTGCTTTTAATTAATGTGGTTAGAGATATTGTTTATTGTTTTCGCGAATATAGATTCATGGAATACTGGCTGGTATCCTTGTTGGTTAGTCCCAAGTAGAGTAGACTTGTTTAATTGATCAGTGAATCAACAGTAGCTAAGGCACATTGATTGGATCTCTGGACTCTGGTCTGAACTAAAAGGATTTAGGCCATGGTATATTATTTCAGTTTGCTTTTCTTATCTTTTTCCCATTGAGAGAGAGGTGGGAATGAAGAATATTCTTATTAGGGATGGGATGAATCCAGAATTTTCCAAATCTGGATCCGAATCCCTGGAAGGTTCTTACAAATCTCACAAATCTTGAATCTTTCAAATCCTTTTTTAAAAAAAAAAGGTTTAAAAAGCAAGGGAAAGAAGAATAGTCTTGGGCAAGACACACACTTTCAGCCTTAGCAAAAGTCTAGGCAAAGGCAAACCTCCCTCTGAAATCTGGCCAGGATAATTGTCATAGTTTTGCCTCAGGATCTCCCCAGATTTGAAAGTGACATGAAGGCCCTTTCTACACAGGCAGGAAAATGTGGATTAATCCCACATTTCCTGCCTTTGTAAACAGGGCCACATACTGCATTACAGAGATAATCCAGGTCAAAACTGGATTTTCTTTGCGTAGCTCCTTATGGCATCTTGGGGTTTGTAGTTTGATGATGAACCAGCTCACTTTGGCAGAAAAGGCTCTGACACCTTGTAAAACTACAAACCCCAGAATTGTGTGTGAAAGAGCTTTGCAAGGAAGCTATGCAAAAGGATCTTTCAGCTGTCCTTGAAATCTCAAGAATACTATACCTTCCAGCCAATGAGGCCTTTGGCAGGCCCTGGAGGTGCCAATTTTTAAAAACAATTTTTCCTTTCTGCTACATGCGGTTTGTCATATGGCTCATGAGAAATGATGACAGACATTTCACTTCTCATCCTATTCTAGCTCTTGGTTTACAACCAGATGCCGGTCTTGTGGAGAAGGAGGTACATTGGCTTATATGTGGCAATCGCTGGATGAGATTATGTGACCTTGCCCTCTGCCCTACTACTTCTGATAGGTGTCAGACTCACTGACCCCAGCATTTATACATGTCATTGATTTTCAGCACAGAAAATAGTGCTGAACTTAAATATTAAATATTCAATTTAAATATATTAGAATACAACCCCAGATGTAATTTCTGAAATTGTTAACAAAGGCCATTGTTACTCCAAGGGAAAAACACCTACTTGCCATCTCCCCTTGGATGTCTAATCTCCCAGTTTTTTGGGTGTCCCAGTCTGCAACAAACTATGGTTGGTGGATTCGAAAGATTCAATTTGCCTGTTTTGGCTCAGGGATTCAGATTTGTGAATCTCGAGGATTCGGTTGGCCTATCCCTAATTCTTACGGATACACTTGGGAACCTTGAACTGCTTTCTTTTCTACTGAATTTGGCATATTCTACTTGCTAAGAAAAGCCAAGGTGGAGGAGATGTTTAGCATCTTGTAGAATATTTTACCTTTTGGCCTGTAGTAAATTCAGTTTTCATTGGGGAAATACGTTGTCAAAATGGCTTTGAGGAGGGTTATCCAGAGTTGTTAACTGACCAGAATGGGAGTGTGTAATCTAGTTACAGTTTATGTTTACTTTTCCATTCTGGTTAATGCTGTTCCATTGTAATTAAATCTTTTTATTACTTTGAAGATAAGCTAGTGGTAAGGTGTGTAGTGGTTTGAGCATTGGGCTATGACTTGGGAGAGTGGGGTTCAGATCTCCACACAGCCATGGAAATCCACCAGGTGGTGTTGTGTAAGTCACACTCTTTCAGCCTCAGAGTGAGTCAAAGGCAAATCTACTTCTTGCCAAGAAAACCTCATGATAGAGTTACCGTAAGTGGGAAACGACTTGAAGGCACACAACAACAAGGTGACAGGATCCTTTAAAAGGCTGTAAACTGCCAGAGTAATACTTTAATTATCTTTTCATGGAGGAAGACTATTAAGAAACAGAATTAACTAATCTCACTTAGAAAGGCATTCCATATGACCAGAGATAAACCATTCCTGGTGGACTGCCGGCAAATGTCAGATCCATATGGAGTCACAATGACATGGTCCTCAGAAGATGAGGATTTCAGTAGTGTGATGTAGTTAAATCCAGATATAAAATACTGACCCATTAGTGTTTGCTACATTAGGCAAAGCAGTTCTTCTCTTTCCACTGATGTGGTTTTACCTCAGGTATGCTAAACTCACAACATGGCAGCAGTTCAGCACTGAATAGATGGGTAGAGTTTGAGTGACCTAACTGTTTGCTGCAGCCAGGTTTGTGTTACCTCTTCCTCCTGTCTAGATGAATTATAAAGTCTTGTTTGTATTGTGGTGTCTCTGTTGCAAACTGAGAAATTGTTGATAATTTTTGGGACTAATTTTTCTGAAGATTATTGTTCCCAAGTTTGTTTCTTCTTTAGTGTATTGATTTGTAAATACGTGGACCCCCTTCTTATGTTGTTTAAATAGACCAGCCTTCTTCAATCTGCTGCTATTATTTTTTTTACTGAAGTTCCCATCAGCAAAGCTAGCATGGTCAAGTTGAAGTCCAAAACATCTGTAGGGCACCAAATTGGGAAAGTTGACTTATGCTATATGGCTAATAAATAGCTTCAGAGAAATTGTTATAAAGATGTATATCCCTTTGTTTTCTGTGGTGATTGGAAAAATCAAAGTAGATTTACCACATGTCTTCCCTTGTCACTCCGTCCTTTTAAGGTACTGGCTTTGTAGCCTGTGGGATTTTTCTGTGCAGACTAAGGAGGGACAAAGGGGGCTGGCTAATGATTCTGATAAATAAGTTTAAGCTTTTCAAATAAATTATTAGCAAAAATAATAAAACAGAAATATAACCAAAAACCCCTGCTCCATTAAGTTGTTTTGTTACAGGCCTCTGATGTATAAAATAAAGCTTCAATTATGCAGTGCTGTTCATAGTGATGGTTTGTGGACCAGTGCATGTCTCTGAGTCATTAGCTCCTGGTCCCTGGAGATTTTTCTGAAAAGAAAAAAAAAGTTGTAGCCAATGGGCACAGATACAGTACTGGTGGTCCCCACATTGAATACCCTGCTGTAGTACAAGATGAGAATTATGTGATCCTCCTGATGTTGGATTCCAACTCCTAGGAACCCTTTCTAGTGTAGCTGATGGGGGGGTGAATGTTGGGATTTGTAATCCAACAGTATTTGGAGGACTGCACAGTGCTGACTCCTGTAAATAGTGTGTTCTTTCTTAAAGTGATGCCCCCATGCACCTCCCACGACCTTGACAGTTTCCCATGGTGGCTGAGGCTGTTGGAAATAGTAATCTAGAAAAGTGCTTCTTAAGCTGTCTCTTGTAGAGACTAGCAATATTTTTTCCAGTGGGTCAGGCACGAGTACCATATTTGTGCCCGTTGGGATGAGTTGGAGGGTTTGTGGTTTAGCATTGGTCCATGTACCATCATTTTGAGTAGTACTGAAGTTGAAGATAAAAAGGGGCACCAACTTGGCAAAAGATCTCTAGCATGAATATACTTTTTAAAAACAGGGTCTCTAGTTGCTCTGTGTCTCATTTCAAACCTTTACAATGTATTTGTCTTTCTTTTGGGGTTATATTTGTGGATATTAGAGATCATGGCGTAAGCTGTTACCTTTGGATTCTTAACATACTTCATTCATCAAAAATACTAACAGAAGCCAGCATGGTGTAGTGGTATGAGTGTTGGACTAGGACGCTGGGAGACCAGGGTTCAGATTCCCACTCAGCCATGGAAACTTACTGGGTGATGTTGGGCAAGCCCCACTCTCTTAACCTCTGAAGAAGGCAAGGACAAACCTCCTCTGAACAAAAACTTATGATAAGTTTGCCTTAGTGTTGCCATAAGTTAGAAATGACTTAAAGGCACACAACAACAACAGATAACTTGGTAAATTAGTGTACAGATCAGCAGTGCTAATTTAGAATACACAGCCCTTTATATTCTAGACTATATATGCTAGACTATATATAGACAACAGGAGATCAACTAAGCCTCGTTCTCATTTCTGGATACACAAGTTTTCTGCTAAACACTATCAGCCCTGGCAGAGCCTTGGCATAGTCTGTTTTCATCATGGAGCCATGTGCTTCCCTTATGTTTCTCAAACCTGGTAAAGTTCTCAGTATTTTATTCTATTTTATTTTTTTTTAAGAATTTGAAGAATATTATTAAACTGCTTAGGAAAACTATGTAGTAGTTTTTCTAAGCAAAGAACTGATATAAGTTTGGGATAGAAAGCATCTAGTTTTAATGGAGAGGATAAAACACGCTTTCTTGTAAATCTTTAGAATGTTTTGGTTAGCTGTGTTGATGTTAAAGACTTGTGACTCCCTTTCTTATCCCTCATTCTTAGCTAAACGTAAATTGCTTTATGCAATATTATATAAAGACCCGGTGTTTCATTCTGTGTGGTGACTGTTATGTACCTTCCCAGATTGGAACAGGATGTGTGTGTGTTTAGAGTCACTGATCTATTTGTCTGATCAGGGTAGAGAATATGGCAAGAAAAACCTTTCTTCCAAATACTGCATTGTCAGGAGTACAGATTATTTTCGTGCATATTACAGTAATAATAATAATAACGATGATGATCTTTGTAGAGTATATCATGCCTTAGCCTTATATAGCAATTGCCTTTTCTTACCTGCAGGTGTATGCTTCAGCACAGCATGGCTGTGGTCATCCACTTGCAAGGAATCCTAATTGTGTCAGGGATCGTGGACATTCACCACTGCTACTTTGGATTGACCATTCCTGATGGGGGCATGCAAATTGCGGGGGGTGAACTGGGTGAGGTTTTATTTTTTTCCTTGCCATTGGTGTATGTTGCACAACAGGTTGTTACTGTTGAGTATTTATAACTATTGCTTACTAGTTAGAACAGTATTTCTCAAACATCCTGAGTTTATTGCATTTAATCCAACAAACTCACAGCTGTGTTCATTCTTCTGCAGCATGCAAGGATCTTTTGATTGTTTACTAATGAGATACTGCTATTAGGAGAGGATGGGATCTCCTAAAGCTACATATAAAGAAGTCAGAGAAGTTCTACCTAAGCAGTATTCTTACCAGATGAGGTTGAAATGAAACAGCAGTAGGAATGCGGTTTCATTTTCACAGACTCAGTGTGATTCAGGAGAGGATCCCTGCCAGAATCAGTTCAGCTACCCAAGTACTGTGGTTGGTGGGGAGAACTGGACATCTCTTGTAATATTTTCTGCTGGAATTTCATGGTCACTGTTATTCTGTGCTGCTGTCATCATTCCCCTTTTCTTGCCATACCAGTAAAAGCAAAGAGATTCTATTAGATATGATGCAATATAATACTGCTTTCTGGTTGTCAAATGAAGGGTGTTGGATGTATCTGCTTGTTTTGGTAATTAAGTACAGTTATCCCTCGCATTTGCTAGGGTTAAGGGCATAGGGCCCCTGTGAAAGTGAAAAAACCGTGAATAAGTCTAGGCCCTCCCAAACTGTCTTTAACCCACAAAAAAGTATGATCACTTTTTTCAACCCACCGTGGATTCCTTTGAGGCATCAGAGTCCCTTCAGATGACAAAAGTGGGTGACTGGTGGGGCTTACTGCCCCACACCATTTTTAATAGAGACTTACAAATCTCATTTCCAGTTTCTTAGTTTCATAAGGCTTGCAGTTCCTATTAAAAATGGGATAAGGAAGCAACAGAGGTGACAGCAAATAGTCTGTGAATAATCAGATCCCCAAAATGAAACTCACAGATGTGGAGGGCTGACTGTTGCATTTTTCCCTAATATAGTTTGAAGTTACTGAAGGACTAAATGTTTCTTAACATAGAAAATATTTATAGTTATTCTGTGACTATTATGTAGTTTCCTAATGCCCTGTTTTGCTGATAAACACCTCATTTGTTAGCCATCTCGCAAAGTTCTATGTAGACTGATCTCTGATTTTTGTACTTGTTGTATCTTTTCTGTCTTTTGAATCAGAATATAATCATGAGAAGAGAGGAGGAATACAGATAAACCAGTAAAAAAGCAGTTCTTTAAAACTGACCATATATATTACACACATTAAGTTTGTATAAGAAAATGCATAGAGGAAAAGGTATATTTCTTCATTTTGGTGACTTGTGGAGAAGGAATGGAGGACAGCAGAAAATTGTAGCAAGAACATGTAGTCTGCTTAATAAAAGGCAAAAAAATAAATAAATTCCCAACAATACTGAAAATATCAACTTCCGTACTACAGTGGTGAACCTGATCAATTCTTACCAAGTTACAAAGTTCCCTTTTAACTATACTTCAGATTTTGTTTCAAAATCCCAGATAGCATTAATTATAGGAAGTTTCATGGATGCAGCACTGTACTGTGTTTAAAGCTAACAAGTGTTCAGTGAGAGAATTTGCACTGGGACTGAGAGGGAGTAGCTACATCCAACTCTGGCTCACTACAAGCTGCAATTCATATCTAATTATTTATTTTGCATCCTGCCTTTCTTTTTGTGCAGGACCCAAGATAGTTTACAATTCATAGAGAGAATAATATCTGTACTTTGTTCCTATAGTGATGTCTATGTTCTGTGTAATAAAATGAATAAATTTGCAGGACAATCAATATGGTCCTACCTTTGTTTTTTATTGTTAAATCTGTACATTATTATTTTAGCGTGAGACTGTTCTTCATTGGTTCTGGAAGATGGGGATCCATGAATGCTTTCCATGAACACAGCCTGGTATGACAGTAATTAAGACCCTGAGAGCCTTCAGAAAGAGACATAGATTTGCTGAAATACTGTATTATAAAGATAGGACATAAAAGTTGTGTTCACTGAATGCAGCAGAGCAGAAAGTAAATAATGTAGGATAATAGTGGTCAAAGAATAGCTTGTTCGTCAGGGTGTGAAAGCTCATTTGGAAGCATTTGTTGTTGGCTGAAGCTGATGCCAGAGAGGGTACTGTTGGGAGAAAGTCAGAAAAACTAAAGTTCAGAATGAGCTCAGGCTTCCTACAGAGGTTAAAAACAATAAAGAATGCTTCCCCCCCCACTTAAATCTGAAGCAAAAGGAAGAACAAGGAAATGCTAGCTGGGGACAAAGAAAAGGCAATAAAACTGGACACCTTCTCCCACAAGGAAAGCAGTGTTCTGCCTGGGGAAAATAGAACAGACGATGTGGTAGAGGAAATGCAGCACAGCATAGGTAAAGAGGTAGTTTGGGAATACCTGTGTATTCTAAATCTGGTTCTCAACCTTCCTAATGCCGCGACCCTTTAATACAGTTCCTCATGTGGTGACCCCCAACCATAACATTATTTATTTATTATTTGCAATGCTTGCCCCCCCCCGGCAAAGGCCACCTTGCCGGCCAGGAACGAGGGGGGCGGGCAGGGAGGGAAAGAGGAACCGCGCGTCTCCCCAGGGAAAAAACTCCGAAAACCCCCCGGGCTCTGCTTCTGCTTCACTCTCATTTCCGCTGGGGGGGGCAGTGTGGGAAAAGTTTCCAGAGTGTCGACCCTGGCCGGGGGGGGAGAATCCCAGCACCTTTGTCTTTTGCACCGGGCGCAGCTCCCCCCCCCCCCAGAAAAGTGCTGCCTTGCAGCCCTCTGGCCCTTCCGCAGCGCCCCCCTCCGTGGCGAGTGGGGTAGGGGCCATGGCGAGGAGGGGGCCTGCCCCCCATGCTGCTGCTGCCCCCCAAGCTGGCCCATCAGACAGGAGATTCTCCCGGTAGCGGAGAAGAGGAGCGATTTCAATCCCTTCTGAACAGGGGGCAGGAGGACACGAGCGCGTGACTCACGCTTGCTCACCACCACTCCTGCTGTGGCTGCACGCGCTCCCCTCAAAGGGGGCAGGAGGACACAAGCATATGGCTCGCGTTTGTGCACCACCACCGAGGAGGGAATGGAGCCTAAGACCATTGGAAATACATATTTTCCGATGGTCTTAGGCGACCCCTGTGAAAGGGTTGTTCGAGCCCCAAAGGGGTTTCAACCCACAGGTTGAGAACTGCTGTTCTAAATCAATTCAGTTCACCAGGGGCAGATGAACTACATCTAAGAGGTAAGGTTCCCCCATGGTATTCTTGCAAACAAGCTAGTAACATGTGAGCTCGACAATGCTACTGTTAGGTGGATTTGTAATGGGTTCACCAGTTGAACTGAAAAGATGCTTACCAGTGGCTCCTCTTCATCCTGGAGAGAAGTGATTAGTGGTGTGCCACAGGGTTCTGTCGTGGCTCCAGTACTATTCAACATCTTTATCAGTGATTAGATGAGAGAAGAGACGGCATTCTTATCAAATTTGCAAGTGATACCAAATTAGAAGAGGTAGCTAACACCCCACAGGACAGAATCAGAGTTAAGAATTATCTTAACAGATTAGAGAGCTGGGCCAAAACTAACAAAATGAATTTCAACAGGAAGAAGTGTAAGGTACTACACTTGGCAGAAAAAAAATATGAAATGCACTGATATAAAATGAGTGGCACATGGCTTGACCACAGTACATATGAAAAGGGTCTAAGAATTTGAGTAGAGTACAAGCTGAACATGAGTCAGCAGCATGACGTGGCAGCTAAACAAGCCAATGCACTTGTGGGTGGCATCAGTAGGAGTATAATGTCTAGGTCAAGGAAAGTTATGTTACCACTCTATTCTGCTTTGGTCAGACCCCACCTGGAGTACTGTGTCCAGTTCTGGGCACCACAGTTCTGTAAGGATATTGACAAACTGGAACATGTCCAGAGGAGAGTGACCAAAATGGTAAAAGACTGGGAAACCGTGCCCTATGAAGAACAGCTTGGGGAACTGGGTGTGTTTAGCTCGGAGAAGAAAAGGTTAAGAGGTAACATTATAGCTATGTTTAAATATCTGAAAGGATGTCATATGGAAGATGGAGCAAGCCTGTTTTCTGGTGCTCCGGAGACCAGGACATGGAGCAGTTGCTTCAGACTTCGGGAAAAGATTCCATCTAAATATTAGGAAGAACTTCCTGATTGTAAGAACAGTTCATTAATGGAATGTGCTTCCTTGGAGTAGTATGGTGACATCTTTTTTGGAAGTTTTTAAACAGAGGTTGGATAGCCATCTGTAAGGAATGCTTTGATGGAGTGTTTGGCACGGCAGAGGGTTGGACTTGATGACCCTTGTGGTCTCTTCCACCTCTATGATTCAGTGTTCAAGCAGTCTACAGGCAAGTGCTGCTCATTAGTGTCTGCTTAGAATAAGCGCTTGAATGCAATGACTTGGGTTCCCAATTCAAGTTGCACATGATAGATTAAAGAAAATATTTGGTTATCTTTTTGTGCTGTTAACGAGGTTTGAGGTATTTGTTTGAGACTGATAGTGAGGTGATAGAAGGTTGGCAGCAGTGCTTAAAAAAAGTACATGATCAATATCATCAAAAATTATAATTACGTGATATCTGTGTGGTAAGAAAAGAGTTTTTATTAAGTGATCTCATTTTCAGTGATAAACTAAATTTCTTGTTCATGATTTATAGTCTTCAATCAGAGCAGCTTATCATTCTGTGGTATATTCAGTGTATAGGTATGTATTTGTGAAATCATTTAACACTACTTAGAAAAAAAGAAGTTCTGTTTGAAGGGAACTCTGTTAAGAGAATTACTAAAGGAAGAGAAAGCAATTGTAAATAACTTATGTTCTGTATGCTCTTGAATTTTCATTACAGTCCCATTCTCACAGAAGACTTTAAAATTGTTTAGATCACTCATTTGAGGAACTTACAAATACTTTTGGTATATTGCATTGTTATCCACCTTTGGTAAGATGTCATGGTTTATCTCTTTGTTGTTAGATTAAATGCTTTGGATCACAGAGGGGCTGAGGAGCCTCTGGCTAGTTTTTGTGGGAACTCAGGGTATTAGTATTCTTATTGCAGTTATTACTAGTAGTGATTTTATTAAATTGGCCAAGAACTTTAAGTGAATATTCATTTAACCTAATGATACATTTGATTGTCTTGAATCACAGGGAGGGAGCAAATATAAATAATATATAAACTATTTGTCTGGCTTCTTCTCACCTTACTTTTGTTCCTTTCCCCTTCTGTATCATAGTTTCTGTTCTTTCCTGTCTGTGCAGGCACAGAGGGAACTGAGCTTAAGTTGCTGTGCCAGGACAGAGTTTTGCCACTTTTCCTATGCATTTTCGGCAAAATAGGTGAGAAGGAATTGTCTGGCTTCCCTGCCTTCAGGCAGATATATCTTCCTGCTGTTAGCAAGAGTGGGTACAATTATCTTGCACTACATGCATAGCTTTAAGTCTCTTTTGCATTAACATCCTTCAGAAGACATGTAAATAAGAGACTGTTCCATATATCTCTGTGAAATAATGTCAGCTGCATACAGTTCCCTTTCATGGTTTGACACATAGGAACAGTTGTTGCAGATGAGGAGCAACTTGAAATGCAGGAACAGCGAAGAGGGAGATACTCTCAACAGGCTGAAATATTTTGAAATGGTAGCATGTTGCTTTGAAACTTCTCTACTTTATGGTCTGTTACAAAATATTGTGAATAGAAACTTGGCAAACTAAGTGCAGTTACTTCAGATAATTATACCAAAAAAAATCTGTTCATAGCCAAATTTTTATCAGCAGCAGATATAAAATTATGAGAAAAGGGGCTTTAGAAATGTTGCTCTCTTTCTGTCCGTCTTCCAAATTTGTTCAAGAGAGAAACACATTGCATTAAATAAATAGCTGTTTAGTTTTATTTCTGTTCCTCAACAGACCTTAGATTTGGATCTTGTTATAAAACTGTTTTTAAAAATCTATTGAAGTCTTATTTACCTTTGGTTTTGCAGCCATTTAGGAGGAAAGGTAGTTTTCTTTATCCTGGACTTAAAAGAGATCTCTAAAAGATGTATTTTAGTCCATAATCTCAGAGTATCTATGGCTTTTAACATTTGTATAGAAGAATGATCAGGACAGTGATTTCACCATGTTTAAGATAGAATATACTGTTGTGGAGTGTCCTTGCCAGTGAGTTACCAGTTCTGTCAACTATGGACCATGTTTTATCACATTCATTTGAATGTAACAGGAGGGAGCTGGGCTGTATTCTCCAATTTGGAGCCATGGAAGGGAGTACATACTGTATCTGCAGTTGCTCTGTATTGAAGAAATGCAGGAGTACTATGAAGAAGATCCTTGTCCTTCTAGCTCAAAAGTTGAAAAGGAAGGACAGAGTTGCCATATTTGGTCTTGAGCCAAAAATCAACTCTGTTCCCCAACTCATAGTTGAAAGCTGAAGGAGGATGGAGATAGTCTCCACAGTTGTGCCTCCAAATAGCTCTAAAGCCTACCACAACTGTGAGAATGTCACTTGACCTCTGGTGGCTTGGGGCAAGATCAGGGAAAAGGAGGTTGGATGCAGGGAAGGTCCTGGCAATTATACATTTTGGCCTAGCTATCAAGATCAGCCAAAAATTATTGATACATATCTCCTTGTCTTTGTATATGGTTGGGGTTTTAGTGTAAATATTATATTTTAGTCATTGCCATGTAAAGCAGTAAAATATTGTAATACTCTGATATTAAGAATATTATGTGGTTTGCAAAACTACAGGTTTTAACGAAGGTATTTTAAATTTGAAGTTGGCCTGACTATTGCATAATGGTTGCATTATTACATAATGTTGGAAAGATTTATCAAATGAAACTTGCCTTAAAATAGTCCTACCCTTATGTGAAATTGCCAGTATCTTTAATGTTTAAATTTATGTGTGTCCTTTATTAGCTAATATCAGTAAAAATTTCAGATTCTGAAATTTTCAAATTGTAACTTGTCGGCCATTACCACCCTACACTGTTAGAGTGCTATTATTCCACTTTCAACATCCTATGGAATCCTGGGGTTTGCAGTTTAGGGAGGGGCATTTAGAATTCTTAACCAGAGAGCTTCTTGGTCTCAGTAAACTACACTTTCCACAGGATGTTGAAAGTAGAATAATAGCACTATAACAGTGTAGGGTAGAAATGTCCACAGAAAGAGGAAGTGTTAAGAATCTTGTTATATGAGAGCCAGCATATTGAGTCTGCCTTTTCAGCAAACCATTTAATATTTCAGATTGTTGATGCCCTAAACATTTAGAGATATTGTTGTTTGGATGGGCTTTTTCCCCACCAGTGTTCAGTAGTTTAAGTCCTATGTTTAAGCAGTTTAGTATTCACTGAATAATTTCAGTAAAACTGCAACAATTAAATTCTACTGTACTGTTAATCTGAGAAACAGCAGTACCAGATGGAAGTGGTACACTTATTGTTTTCTGTTAGAAAGACTACATGTCTAAATTTTACAGGGTTTAGCTATAAACAGTACAGCCACTGCAGAGAGATTCCTAGGAATTGCCTGTGCCTGATAATCATGTGCCCAGGTTGAAACATTATGAAGACTAACCATACATTACAACCAATCCAGCAGAATGAAACAAAAGTGCTAGTTACATGACAACAGCATAGTAAGCTGTCACCACATGTTCACCATGGCCATGACTGTAGTCATGTGCTGACATGAAGCAGGTCATAGTCATGTAGTTTTGCTGATTGTAATTGTGCAGAACAAAATGTTGAATCCAAAAAAATCATGCACACATAGTTTAGTTGGACTGAATTTTTTTAGATGTACCTTTCACAGTAGAAAAAGCCTCTCTGAGGGGTTGGTGACTCTGTAAAACATCAGTTGGTTTCACTGGCCAGAGTCCAGTTTTACTAAGATTTGGGATATATTTGCAACATTTTTTGGTCTCATGTATAGACCAGAATATCTTTCTAATACATTCTAAAGAATCTAAAAAGAACTTTCTTTATTGAAGCCTTAGTCTGTGAATTACTTTAATTAGTTAAGTCAGGTTAGCAAATAATAGCAAATAATAACTTGGGTTCTGGTGATTGATGTTTAATTGCATTTTTCAGGGGAATAAAAGAGGCGGCTTTTAACAAAATGAGAAAACATCCACCAAACAGAAGAGGTATCAGCTTTGAAGTGGGAGCCCAGTTGGAAGCCCGAGACAGATTAAAAAACTGGTATTTATTTCATGATAAAAGTTGGATGAATTTTTGTGATGCTGTCAGATTGTGCTACAAACAGGGAGTCAAACCAAACCATGTTCCTGTTTGCATCTTGTTCTGATTCAACTGCTAACAAAATTGTCCTGATGAGAACCAAGAATATTTGCAGAACTGGTTCAGCACACCTGAACCCAGTTGATTCTTTTGTAGTTCATGTGAGAGAGTATAAACTGCAGTGTTTGCTTGCATAAATTATAATGTGGTTAGTATCAAGTTGATGTTTCTCATGATGTTACAAAGTGCAATCTGCCCGAATGCTAGACAGATAAACTGAGAAGAAGAGAAGCTATCTTCACATGTTAAATTAAATCAACATTTAGGGAAAAAAAGTTTCAAAAACTTTTAAGACCTGGTGCCACTTCAAGAAATAGTGATTTGTTGGAGTGGAAATCAGCAATGAGCTGAAATGTTCACTCCTCTTTCTTTACATGTTTGACTTGAAGAGAGACTTCCCAGTTTGTTAAAACTTATTCTTGAGATGTTTGAATCAAGATACACAAATTTGAGCACTTCCTACAAACTAAGATAGCTAATCATGTTGGCTAAGAGGATATCTTGCTCTACTGTGATTTAGCATTATGTGAGTGATTCTCTCCTACCTATTGTCTTGCCCTCTCCCCTCTCTGTATGTCAGAAGGAAGAAAAGTCTTCTAGCTTTTATCAACTATGACTTGCCATATTGACTCCTAATTCTATGTAGATCTAAATAAGCCAACTGAGATTAACTACAGTTAAGCGTAGATAAATTTCTAGCAACACTTGCTGTGGTTAATCAAAAGCAAAGTTCTTGAGCTCTTTCTTCCAGCTGCATGAAGGAAAGAGAGGGGAGTTCACAAGCCTAAGGAGAGGTGAGGTTCATTCACACCTCACTAAACAATAGCTTGGTGTGCATCTGGAAGTACTTATTTTTATTACTTATTATAGCAACTGCCTGAAAATTCTAGCTTAAGAGAGGCACTTTGCGGTGCTCAGAAATACTATCTTTTCCTCCTCTTTCCACCCCAAGGCTGTTCAGTCTGCTTACATTGGATTGAATGTTTAAAGGAACAGATTTCTATTCTGCTTGCCACAGAAGCCTGGATAAAAACTAATATGTATGAAAATGCTTCTAAATATTAATTCTCCAAGCTCGTTATTCTTGTGGGAGCCTGTAAGTGTATTTTCACTTCAGTTTTTTAGTCAACTTTATTCCACACTAATATTATGCACTTTTTTTCTTGATTCTCTTAGTCTGATTCAACCACTGATGTGAAGCAGAGAATATTCTCTAATAATTTTTTCCCCACTACTTTATTTTTGGTGGGAAAATTTCCCGTGTTTAAAGATGCAATGTGTGATAAATTATTAAAAAATTATTAATAAATGGATATTCATAAATGGATATAATCAAATTGGGCAGAATTTGAACATGTATTTGACATGGCAGCCCCTAGAAAGTGTGCATGAATAGTGCTCTAAACATGTTAAAATTACCTTATTTCTAGTGCTTTGGTTTTTTTCTTAAAATGTAAACAGCGTAAGCATCCATATTCTGTTGAATGGCTGTGCCTTAAAACAACATCCAAGTGAATAATGTTTCCTTTTGACTATTGGAAAAATAGGATACACTCAGCCCTCTGTGTCCATAGGATTCAAACATAGCATGAAAATATTTTAAAAAATACAAAAAAGAGACCTTGATTTTGCTGCACACCAAGCACTACACTGTTGTATAAGCAGACCCTGCAATAGCCTCCCACTGTTTCACAGCTCCTTGGGCTCTTTCCAGCTCTTGTTTGAGTTGTTCACCATTTTATTTAAGGAATACTATTTTACTAACCGTTGTTTGTAATGGGATTTGAACATCCATGGATTTTAGTATTTACCAGGTGGGTGGGGGAGAATGGACCCAAACCCCAGCAGATATTGAGGGCCTGCAATATTTATACAACATTTAAAATCAATGTTGAATATTTGAAAAATATGCTGACTTGATATCTAAAATGCTAAATTGGATCCTGGTTGATTTAAGGCATAAAGATATTTGTTTCTAGAAAACTGACACCACCAAATTCAGCATATACAAATGATTATATAAATTCTACCTTTGGCAAAATAATTGATCAGGCTTTCAATTAATTATTAAAAGTTTGAATTCGGTTTGACTCCCTACTATCAAACTTGTTCTGATCTTAAATGTACATGTAGTATTCATGTACCTTTTCCATCATGCAATAATTGACAGTCTGTTTACCTATAGTACAATGCAGTCCTATTCATGTTAACTCAGAAGTAAGTACTATTAAGATTCCTAAAGTTTATTCCATGTGGATAGCGGATTATCTCCCTGGTTTTTAAACTGTTCAGGTTTGACTGAGGGACACTGCTTTACACATACAGGTTTTCTGCATGATTTAGAATTCTGTATGATCAGAGATCTAAATAATGTGGAGATACTACACACATGAAAGAAGCAAATGAGGGCTGCAGAGATGCATCAGAAGGTGCTGAGCCATCACAAGAGGGCCAGAATGTCTGAAAAGGGCATCTAGAAGAGCCATTTGAATCTACAATACTTTTGAATGCAAAGACCAATGAGATTGTGGTATAGACTGAATGATATTTATAAACATAATGCATGTACTTTTCAATCTGCATTGTTATGTGACTAAAAGAAAAGCAAATTTTAGCCCTGTTGAGGCTTTAAAAGGAAGTTAACCAGTGCTGCACTTTTCTATCCAGATTGTAAGCTAAGAGAAGAATATGATTTAGTCATGTCCTAAGATGGTATTTACTGCCAGGTTGAAAATGGTGCTCAAGATTAGGAGTGTGTTTTGTGTTATATAAACAGGGAGTATTGGAGCATTTGACACTCAGCTTCTCAACAGGAGGAGCAGTAAGGAACACATTTTTGGGAGAGTGAACTTTGAAGTTGCAGTGATCTGTCTGTCAGACTTGTGTATAAAAGAAGTGTTTTCCTCTTGGAAGCACCCTTTTATGTCAACTCATTTTTGGTAGACACTGGTGGATTAAAGTTATAGTAGAAGATATACTTATAAGATCAAAATTGAGATATTCTGCAGTCTATTGAAGATTAAGCAGGCTTAGTATTATGACAGGCATTGAGTAGTACTTAGTGATAGGGATGGAAACATTTGAATGAGATTGTCTCTTGTTAAAGTACAATTTCTGACAAAATAAATGAAACTAGTAGTCTTTGCTTCAGTTGCTAAGAAGACAGATTGGTCAGTTGTGCTGACATTGTAATAAACATTTTAAGCATATGTGATTGATCATTAGCTCAAACCAATTTTTTTCCCTAATACATTGGGAAGCTCTGGTGTGTATATGGGTCCTGTGTTAGCAAGTATGTCTCAATGCCAGGCATGAAGATGCCCCAGAATTAAAGTTAGGGAGGAAGCATGCTTGGAAAGGAGTGCATATGAATAGATTGGATCCTTTTGTCAGTTTCTTACCTTTTTACTTGTCATTTCAATTTCTGACCAATTGAAAGTAAGAAGCAGTGGTTTAGTTATTCATTTCCTTGCAGTAATACTTACGGACAGGAGTCTTTTGAATAAACATTTCATTGCATAAAATATGCATGTTAAAAATTTCTGAGATATATGTTTGTTAGGCAGACAGTACAGCATGTCATTCTACATAGTAGTATGGATAGGACTTCTTTTTAAATTCTCATTATTTGATATACCTGATCATTTTTAGTAGCATATCCTCTTGATAATGATAAGATAGCAAGTATTTGATTGGAGTTCATGAAACACAGGTGTGCTGTTACTACTGTCAAGTTATAAAACACCTGGGCTATGTTATATTGAAATATCTAAATCATGTGCCTTGCCATGTAAAGTGTACATACAGAAGCAAACGAGAGATTTTGTGTTGAAAAAAAGAGACATTTTGTCTCTTTCTCAGGACTCTAAATGTAAGTAAAAATAAACACTTGTGCCTATATTTATGTAAGCTATAATATCAAAACAATTTTTCAAATAGTGTTTTCAAAATTCTTGGGTTTCAGTAGTCCCTCCACATAACTTTATGTACTTGGAAAAAGTCTTTTGATAGTGTATGTACTAGATGTATGTAGCGAGCCCTTGAAAGATGCTGAAATTTTGATTGGAAAGGATTTATGGAAACATTGTAGATGTCTTGTGGCTAAGACCCTTGTTATGAGATCCAGACATTAATTTAAGCAATTGATCAAACAAAGAAGTTCCAGGCATTTCAGCCAATCAATATACTTCCCAAATACCTTTTGAGGATGAAAAAAATTGTCTCATTTTATTTTTTAGTAGACTGTTACTCAGCTTGAAACAAACAAGTAAGGATTAGGAATCGTGATAAAACTGAGAAGTCTCATCTTGCTGCTATGGCAAAGTATAATTGCTATGGCAAAGTATAAATTAGAAGCATGAAATTGATTATTGAGTTCAGCTGTGTCCACTGATACGTTAAGACAAAACTTTAATCAGAATCACTATTTTTAAATTACTATCCTTTAAATACAGAAGTGTTTTAAAATCTTAGTGATTGAATGTGAGTGAAGGATACAGTTGATGTGAGACATAGATTTTTATGAATGGATGTTGAACTGTTAGGGAATTTTTGCTGTTAGATCCTTCTCAGCATAGCAACACAATAGAATGTGTCTGGTAGGAAGCAAAGAATAGGAAAATGAACAGGAAAACAACATAATTGAATTGGGATTGCTAGCTGCTGGTAAGTACTCTGCTTTGCTGGAAAATTGTTAATAAACTATCTGCTGTTGATGAGTATTGGAGGATTTGACATGTCTTTGAGAAAAGGAGGCTTACCATTTTAAATAGTTGTTAAGATTGTTTAAGTTCCTAATTCAGGGAGCAGGATATCACAGTGTAGTCAAGGAAGAAATAAATTTGTAAAAGGACATCTTTTCCTAACTTTAATATAGGTATGAGTTTAGTCCTAATTGTAAACCAGTGACAGGATATATTTGCATAACATTTTGTTATTTCTTTTGAGGAAAAAAGACAAACACACACACACACACACAGGACCTGAAGATTGTATTTTATTTGACACATGACAGCAAGTAGAATTGCTTTCATATTTCCAGTGCCAGAAGATTCCCAAATTTGTTTTACATGTGAAGTTGAGTTCCTAATCATCACTTTTGCAGTAACTGTCACATAGAAATGTAGATTAATTTGTGGAGATTTTCCCTCTCGTCATTCATCCTCTTAATTTGCGTTGATTAGTCTCCTCCTCTGATGTGAAGAATTGGTTAAACTTCCCCACTTTGGGTTTTGTTTCTGTTCTGACAGCAAGAGAGCATAAACAAAGCTTTTTCTGCTTGGTGATTAATCTTATTTGCCAGAAATGATAAGGTTCCAAAATGGTTCAGGACAAGCTTGTAGGGGCTGGTCATTCTTTGTGGAAAGCGTATATACCTGAGGAGATTGATAACAGATAATTAATACAAAAATTTGTAATCTTGCTGGAATATTCCCCAGATAGTGTAATAAGTGAGGTTAAGCTCCTGATTGTCACTCTTGCAGTGAGTGCTAAACTCCAATGTAAATTAATCTGTGGAGGTGTAACAGCAGGATAGTTCTACTTTCAGTTCTAAAACAGACATTTTAACACTGCTGATGATAACAGCTCTAGTCATTGAGGAATGAGTATCACCTATTATCACTGTGAGGATTCCAGACATCTCTTTGTTGTTCTTAGGATCCTGTATGGTTATTGAGAGCAAAGGGTTAGCCACTTCTTATCACACTATTTGTTAAACTAGTAGTTATGGTTAAGAGTGCAAGGCATATACAGCAAAAGGATGGATAAGAAAATCATTACCAGAACATAGTATAATTATATAGCATAAGAATTATGCCCTACATTTTATATTTCTATATGCTTTCTTATTTTTTTTAATCTTCTAGAATTTAAACCAGAAAGAAAATACACATTCTCATTTCCTTGGAAAGGAAAATTATAAAATTAATTTTGGATAAAGTCATAAGTTATAAAGCCATTTATTTATCATATTTTGCTGTTAATAGCCCTAGCAAACATGATTACCAAATTATTTATGACTTTAAAATGTATGTAGTCTATCATTTTTCATTCCAATTCCAATTTGGTTGGCAACTATTTTTCAAATTAACTTTCTTTTTATAGGTATCCAGCTCACATTGAAGAAATTGATTATGAGGAAGGAAAAGTGCTTATCCATTTCAAACGCTGGAATCATCGCTATGATGAATGGTTTTGTTGGGATAGTCCTTATTTACGTCCTTTAGAAAAAATACAGTTAAGGAAAGAAGGATTACATGAGGAAGAAGGATCTTCTGTAAGTAAAGACAACAATCTAGTGATTTGATTCTTGTTGCAAAATTTTGTAAATCTGAAAGTTAGAGGAACTGCTTTAGCCTGTGCATTGACAGTTACTAGATTAATTATAAATGCTGTAACAAATATTTCCTTTATATTGGCACTTAGACTGGAGTATGATAAAATGTATTGAACCTAGTGTTGGTTTTTTGTTTTGTTTTTGACGGAGCTGCTTGGTGCTTTTGTTTTACAGTATAATCTTGTAATAACTATTTAGAAATACATTTTATTGTCTTTACTAAGGCTGATTGCCAAATAATTCAGAATAGGATTGGAGCCCTAAACACTCAGATTCTTGTAGTTCAGATTTTTTTCTTGATTACAGGTTTCCAAATTTGAGTACTTTAAATACAGTGAACACACTCTTGAATCTCATATTAGGATTTTGGTACTAAAGGCATACCCTGTCTTGATACCTAAGGTGTACCCTAGATCATAGTAAGGCTTAATAGACGGAGCATAGTACATAATAGCATATAGAAAGCCATTGTTAGGATAGAATGTTGAATGTAGAATGGTTTCCAGTTGGAAAAGCTGTCAGGCAAACCTGCATTATATCACCATATCTGTTTAATTTATGTGCAGAACATATGCCGAAAGCAGGATTAGAGTTGAAGGAAGGTTGGAGAAAGGAACATGGACAATTTAAGATAATGAAGATGACACTGTTATTATCAGAAAATAGCAAAAATGTGGAACAACTATTGAGGAAAGTCAAAGAAGAAAGTCCAAAAGCACAGTTACAGTTGAACATGTAGAAAACCAAAATAATGACCGTAGATGACTTACATAATTTTAAAGGGGAGGATGAAAACATTGAAATAGTTAAACGTTTTCTGTTTCTTGGCTCAGTCATAAATCATAATGGAGGCTGTAGTCAAGAAATTAGAAGATTAGGACTTGAAGTGGCAGCTATGAAAGAATTGCATTATGATCCTCAAGTGTAAAGATTTATCATGGAATACCAAAGTTAGGATCATTGATATCTTTGTATGTCTGACATCTGTGTATGGTTGCAAAAGTTGGTCAGTGAAGAGAACTAAGAGAAAATGAATAGTCATGTGAAATGTGGCTCTGGAGGAGAATTATATGGATATTGTGAACTCCAAAAAGTGAGAGCACATCAGTTTTCTCTGGAAACCAAATGACTAAAACAGAGCTGTCATACTTTGCACTTATTAGGAGATGGCGTGTCTCATTAGATAAGATCATAATGGCTAGTGAAGTTGAAAGCAGTAGGAATAGAGGAAAACTGTTGCAGGTGCATAGACCCAGCCAGGGAGCCCAGACTGTGCAAGGCCTTAGCAGGGCTGTTAATAACAGCTTCTTTTGGAGAACAGGCATTCATAAAGTCACCATAAGTCAAAGCGAGTTTGCATTTATTTATTTATTTAACTTGCCACCATCCCCACCCCTGGCCTTTCTCCTGGCAAAGGTGTCAAAGAGGCTTACAAAAATTTAAAACAAAGTCCAATTAAAAACATAATTAAAAGATAAAAACACAGCACACTGTGTTGAAAACTCCCTTCTACCACATTATGATGATTATTATTATTACTATCTCACCCTTTTCTCAATTTGGAACTCAAAAAAGGCTTACAACAGATTAAAACACAAGAGTTAAAAATTCACAAAATATAAAAGTTAAGAGAGTAAACAATTAAAAAATTAAAACCAGTTAGAACATCAACCATTAAACACACATACCACACCAACATGATAGTTAGAAAAAGCCGACACATTGTTTAGGTTGGATAGGCCTTACATAATGAATCATCAAATGCTTGTCAAAAGAGAAAGAATCTTTATTTGTCTGTGAAAAGAAGGTAGGGAGGATGCTAGTCTAAGTTCCCTTAGAAGGGAGTTGCAGAGCCTAGCAGCAGCCACTAAAGAAACAAACTTCTCCCATGTTCCCACCAGATCTGCCTGTGAGGATGGTGGGTCAGAGAGAAGGGTTTCTCCAGCTGTTCTCAAAGCATAGGCAGAATTTTAAGGGGGAGTACAGTCCTTCAAGTAAACTGACATAAATTGTATAGGGCTTTATAGGTCAAAACCACTACTTTGAATTGTACGTAGAAACAGACTGGGAGCCAGTAGAGCTGTTGAAACAAGGGAGTTGTGTACTACCCGCAGCCACATAATTTAAGCACCAAAGGCCTGCCTTTAGGAGGAAAAATTTGCTTGCCAGTAGAAAGAGAGATGAGAGGGGACTAACTGAACCTCCCATAGAAGAGAGTTCTACAGCCTGTAGGGTAGTCTGTTTTATTAAAACTATAATGCAGTAGTATATTTTTGTTACTCATTTTATGTAACTTAAAATTCTAAAAGTTTCTCTTTTTTAGGGTTTTCGTATAAATGATCAAGTGTTGGCTTGCTGGTCTGATTGTCGTTTTTATCCAGCCAAAGTTACTTCTGTTAACAAGGATGGTAAGAATTAATTGTTGGTTTTACAGTACATGGTAGTTGATGATAATCTTGGGTTCCTCACTCTTGTTGGAAATAAAGACCTGCTTTTTCATATTGCATATTATTGTTTATGAGAATCACCTGTGAACTTTATGGAGGATTGAATTTGTATAAGCAGTAGACATGTAAGAATGAAATGTAGTAAGCAAAAACATTTGTGTATTAATTTGCCTTGGTATATGAATGCTTGCATTGGTATATGAAAGAATCAGATTTGCAGCAGGGAGAAGACACTCCCGGGGCAGATCTGTGTGTTAGAGAGGAAACTTCACCAGTTCTTCATTCTCCCTGCAGCCTTATGTTCTCTCCAAATGCTGCTTCAATCAGGGTGGCCCACTGTTTGTGGAAACATCTCTCAGTCCAACCCATAGTTGCAGAAAGCTTCGGAGGTCTTCTAATTTGTTGTTCATGCTACAGGTGACCATCTAGCAATTGTTTTAAAAGAGTTCACTCCATAGAGTTCACTCCATAGGCAGTCTGTTCCACTGAAACAGCTTCTGCCATCAGCTTCATAGGTTTCATTTTGCTATACAGCAAAATGTTGTATAGCATTCTGCAAAAAATGGGATAGCAGAATTTCACCATAAATATTTTTACATTTTAAATATCGTTTCTGGGGTTGACATGTTGTTTGTAATTGTATAAACAGAAAGGCTCCCTGGTGCAGTCACTCTAGGTGGCCCTAATAAGTGTATTGCCCTGGCGGCTGGCTGGCTGGCTGGCTGGCTGGCTGGCTGGCTTTCTTTCTTTCTTTCTTTCTTTCTTTCTTTCTTTCTTTCTTTCTTTCTTTCTTCTCTCTCTCTCTCTCTCTTTCTTTCTTTCTTTCTTTCTTTCTTTCTTTCTGTAGTATTTTGTTTAAAGGAGAGAATAATTAATTTTGTGCCATTAATACACCTTCAGTTTCAGAGTCTAAAGGCCTTGGAATGCAGAAAGAACCAGAGGCTTCATGTATTGTGTGGGACATGTGCTGCCCATGCTTCGTCTAGATCAGTGGTTTTCAACTCCAGAGTTCCCAGCCATCCTAGCTGGTGGTCACGATTCAGGGAGTTGAAGTCCCAAAGCTCTAGATGACTAAAGATTGAGAATCTAAATTCATTTTATTCCAGGCTAAGGCATGGGTTTCAGCTCTCTCTAACTTTGGGAAATTTGATTGGCTCTTTCTCTTAAGGGCATTTTGCAGAAACTTCCTGCTTAGGCAGGGGATTATTTTAGCATATAAGCTTGTATAGAACATTTGTTTTATAAGTCATGTCTTTTTTATTACATTGTATTTTGTAGTTGATTTTCATTGTTGTCCTCAGTAATACAGCTGAGTCTGAATGTACAAAAAAGAGTAACTAAATCACATTGCCTTTGACTGCTTGTTTCTTATCCAACGGCTAGTGGTCCAGAAACATTAGATGGAAGTGTTAGCAGATCTTAAACTTAAATTTCATTTGATTTTATCTCGTAAAGGATTTTTTTTTCCAGACAGTTTCTTCACAGTCAAAGAAACTACTGCTCTGAAGATACTTGTTAAGTGTCTCTTTCTCTTTGCCCGTGGTTAAAAATAGATAACAACATGCCCTTTTATTTTCTTCATCCACACTCCTATTGAAAGACTTGCGTAAGAGCTTTGAAGTCAAGTGGATTGAGCATTTGTAATTCTCAATATGATTAGGTTAACAGTGAAAGTTTAAATAATATTCCAAGTTTTGAAAACAAAATCTATGAAGAATCTGTAGTACACACACTTTGTGTCAAAGTTAAAGATATAGCAAAACATACATTTGGGAAGGACAAATAATATCCTAAATTAAGTTGGGAGAAGTTCGAAGATATTGAGAATCTTGAAATAGTAATATTTGACACCAGCAGCTTGATTATTAATTCATTTCTGCCTTTTTATTTAGATGGGAATACCTTCATGTTCCTACTTTGAACAACTGTCACAGTGTATATTTTTTTTTATATTTCAGGTACTTATACTGTGAAATTTTATGATGGTGTAATTCAGACAGTCAAGAATATACATGTTAAAGCTTTTTCCAAAGATCAGGTAGTAAACTTCTGTGTTTTAAATTTTTTAAATTTAAAATTTGGTCTTTGGGACAATGTATAGCTTATGTGGATGTTATTCTTGTTTTATTGGAAGATGCAAGCAGTATTTGCATGTCACGTTAAGCCATGGTTATAACAACATGCTTGAACAGTGAGTTTCAGGCTTTTACGCTCCCTCCTTCTCTTCCTCCTGCACTTTCTCTACTTCTGTTTTATTTAATTTGAGCTTTCTGTGTCATACAAGCCAAGAATTTATATCAACATTAAATTATATTAGTCTAGACTAACTGGCTTCAGAAATTGCTTTTTGAAGAACTTTAGTTTTCTTTGTGATCTCTGTGTCTTATCCCATTGGGTCTTGTACCTGTGCAGAGCCAAGTGGCTTGGGAAGGAGTCCCACACCCTTTCCTCTCATGTACTTGCTCCAGCATGCCAAAACTGCTCCCCACTCAGTTCCTTTTTTTGTTCACCATTGAGTTTATATCTCTAGGATAGCTCTCCTCAGTACTGAGTAGCTCTTCTTGACTCTTTCTGATTCATTCTACTTCTTTAGGGGTTTTTTTGTTGTTGTTGTTGTTGTTGCCTTTGAGTATATTATTTCTTGTTCTCTCCCCTGCCAAAATGTAGCTACTTGTCCTATAGTTTCTTTCTGCCCTTCCTTATAACTTCAGTCAAGGGGTATTACTTTCCATTTTGTGTGGCGTCTAAGGCAGTGCTTCTTGAGCTTTCTGGTGTGGTGCCTGGCAGGGTGTTTTTTTTTGCCAGTATGCTAGCAACTGACACCAGATCTGTAACCACTGGCAACAGCTGTTTCTTTTCCCTAGAAGCTAATCAAGGGTTAGCAATCAATGGCTTAAAGACCACCACTCGTTTTAGGACCACCACTTTGAATAACACCACTCTAATTTTGACCTCCAGTGTCCACTCTCAGAGTTTATTTTGCTTGAGCACAGATTTGGTTTGGTTCTATTTGTAGGGATTTCAGTGGCCAAGGAACAGACTTTCCTTTGTCTTACTCTGTGAGAACAGTCTTAGAGGGTGGCCAGTTCAGTGGCTCAGAATTGTCCTCTTCACACTACCTTGGCCATCCTTTGCAAACTCCCTCCTTCTCGCGATGGCAGGAGGATCAGTTCATGTACTAATGAGTTCTGTCCCCTTCATGCCAGCTGATGCAGGAACCACCAAAATTTTTTTCAATTTTTTTCTGTTGGGCTCCTTCCCTGTCCAGCCAGTTTTTAACTCTCCTGCTAACCAGCTATATGCTTTCATTATTTGATCTTCATTATAAATACATTACTTTAATAGATACTGATTAGGAGATGAATTAGGAAGGGAAAATGACTACTAGAATGGATAGTAGCACAGTTTGAGCAATACTGGAGAGCAGGAAAAAAGCAAAGCCGCTCCAAAAAATAAGGAGGAATTGCCACCCCAGCTGGCTGAGAAGGGGTAAGAGAGGGCAAGGCATGATTTTGTCCAGAAGGCTGCTGCCCAAGGTGTCTCAGACAGTGAAAAGCAAGTGGAATATGACATAAAATTGAACCGATGGAAACAACAGTTGGAACAAAGATTACATGAAAGGTAAAGGAAACAAAATTAGGGGAGAAGAAGAGAAAGGAGGTGCACAAGTAAAGTTAAACACTTGCTACAAAAAGGATTAGGAATGTAGAAGGTTTAGACAAAGATTGGCAGGATGAGGTTACAGAAGTGGATGAAATCAGTCAGTAGGATTTCGAGGAGGAGAAAGATTACAAGGGGTAGCTTCAGATAGTTTATTTGAAGGGGAAGTTGTCCGTAGTCTGTTAAAGAGAGTTATTCATACATTGGGATTGGACAACCACACACCTTTGTCTCCAGAGGAGGATGGTAAGGTGAAGGAGAGTAGATTAGCTTCAGTAATAACAAAGAAGGAAACCCAGAGATGCCAATGCCAGAGTTGTTCAAAGACCTGCTTGAGTCAGAATGGATAACTCAATGGAATACAAAAAGGCTGTTAGGCTTTAACTAGAAGTTATATTCCTTTCAAAAGAAAGATGTGGAGTTCTTAAAGGTCCTGTTAGTTGATGCCCCAATAGCGAGTGTCATCTCAGGGTGATTGTCCCCAGAGAAGGAGACACACACAGATGAAGGAGATAGATAAAGGGGGGCTGATACAGCATTGAAGAAGGCACATGAAGCAGCAGACTTAATGATAAGAGGATCAGTGATGACATCAGTGTTTACGAGGGCTGTAGTGCATCTGGGCTCAAGACATTGTGGATAACAAAGACTTAATTGTGCAAGCCTTACAGAAGGCAGTGGGTATGAGGCAGATGTGGATTTTGATGCCATTGCATTCGGAGCTAGAAATATTAATGCAGTATCTATAGCAAGGAGATCATTACAATTATGACTCTGGGAGGCTGACCAAAAGTCTCAGTAATCTGGCATTTGTCCCATTTAAGGGGAAGTTATTGTTTAGGGGTCAGGCATTAAAGAAGATGTTGGTGGAAAGCAAGGAAAAGAAACAGGTTATGCCTACCTTGCAGAAG
Organism: Ctenosaura bakeri; assembly: GCA_948474755.1. NCBI lineage: Eukaryota > Metazoa > Chordata > Lepidosauria > Squamata > Iguanidae > Ctenosaura > Ctenosaura bakeri. The sequence continues at coordinate 199,393 of CAOLHI010002001.1, read as the reverse complement.
AAGAAGATTGATAAAATGACCTTTAGAAGTATGAACTATTCCTTTCGCGGGGGAAGACCACTGAACTTCCATAACAGCAGATACCAATGGGGAAGGTAGAGATCTCAATTCATTAGGCAGAATCAGTATACCCATCAGGGACAGGCAAGAGAGGGATGCTCAGTGAAGTCTCAGTATTGACAAAGAGGAAGTGTGGGTAGGGGGAAGACTGCTGCTCTTTGGAGATCAGTGGACACAAATGACATCAGATCAGTGGATGATAGTAACTTGAGGTTACAGCATTTGTTTCCACAGAAAACTGAAGAGCAGGTTTGTACTTTCACTAGTGTCCAAAAACAGGGACAAACAAGAAATTGTGTAGGCAAAGATTTACTGCTTAATGCACATTGAAGCTATAGAGGAGGTACCTCAGAAACAGAGATTCTCTGGAGTCACTCCTTCTTTTTTACAAAACCCAAGAACAATGGGAAGTACAGACAGACCTGTTCTGAATCTGAGATACCTGAATGAGATATGAGGTGCCAGAAATTCAAAATGGAAACTCTGTGGACAATAAATGATCATTTGTCTGCAGGAGATTTCATAGTTTCCATAGACATTAAAGAGTTTTATATCTTCCATGTTCCAGTGATGCTGAAAGAGAGAAAATATTTAAGATTCCACTATCAGGGTCATCATTTCCAGTTCAAGGCTCTACCTTTCAGTCTGACATCAGCTCCCAGAGTTTTCTTGAAAGCACTGATTCCTCTGGTGGCTTAACTCAGGTTGAATGGAGTGCAGTTTGTACCCTTATCTAAATTATATTCTGATGAAGGCCAAAACATTGGACAAGATAAGAATGGATTTGTCATTGACTAGGTTGGAGACCTACTGATTTCTGCTAAATTATGGAAAAGAGTAGCTTTGGTGCACTAGAGCTAGTGATGATGGAAAGAGAAGTCAGTGGTCCTGCCAAAGCTGCTTAGCTATAGGACTTTCTGTGCATGGCTTTGTTCAAGCCCCAGCTGTATTAGGGCACAGATGCCCACCAGAAGAACCACAGTTACAAGAAAGCAAATGTTCTTATAAAACAACCATTATTTTTCATCACAGTTTGCCTATCCAAACATCATGACAAACTTTGGTTAATAGAAAGCAAAAAATAGGTGTGGGTGTGTCTTTGTGTTACTTGGCAGGGGGTCTGTCAATGGAAGGTTTTTTTTCCAGGGACTGCAGAAACCTGTGGTGGTTGCATTGCCCTCTGCTGCACTAGTTGGCATGATTTGCAAAAACTGTCAAAGAATCTTTCAGTTGTGCATTAAGTATGGTCTTAATTCATACCTTTCCAGTTTATAGTTAGTAATACAGCTCTCTCTCCACATTCGTGGATTTGAAGTTTGTGAATTTGATAGTTTGCAAGTGTGCATGCCTCCCTCCCATTTTCCTCCTCCCATTCCCATGCATTTTGCCCCAGTGCAAAGAATTCATGCTGAGGCAAAACGGAAGAGGAAAGCTCGTGTGAGCCTTCTTTTCCCTGTTCCATAGAGAAGGGAATGGAAGGGGAGTAGGGGGAGTTATTCACAGTTTTCCACTTTTGCAAGGGTTCTGTGCCGCAAGCCCTCGCTTAAGTGGAGGGACAGCTGTGGACAAGGTGGATACTGAAAGACAAGATGGATACTGAAAATCACACTCTGTTATTCTGTCTGTCAGTTGCAAATTAAAGATGTAAAATTGGATTTTCAGCAAATAGCATGTCAATTCTGTCCTACTTTTTCTCTTTATATTAATTTTTTTTATTCAGCATATTTCTAAACCACTTAATTTTAATAATAGCTAAGCGGTGAGCAATATAAGCAGGAATTAGAAATCAGTATAACATCAATAAATAATCAACATCAAGCTTAGAAAAAGTTAGAGCAAAGAGATACTTCTTCTAAACACATTGAAGGCACATCACAGCAGATGTTTCACCTGTGTCCAATTATAAACTTTTGGAGCCCAGTTGAAGGTATTTGACTTTTAAATCTTCATGTTTGGAGCCTTCTGATACTCTGAAATCATTATCTGGAACCTTTTCTGCCAGTTTTCTTACCTTTTGAGGTGCCACAAAAGATTTTTTAAACAACAGCATCTTGGTTTAGAACATTCTCCCCAGAGAAGCTACATACCTGCTTCACTGTCTTTGTGATGTCAAGCAAAGAGCATATTTTTTTACAGGCTTTTAAATCTTTGGTATGATTTATTCTGCCTTGTGTCTTACTTTAATGCTGCTTCTATAAGTTGTTTTTATGTTTATGTTCTGTTTGATTATATGCACTGATTATTGAAAATCATCCCAGTAATTTAGTTGAAGAGAGGGGTATATTTCCTAGCTAAATTCAGTGTTTGTGCCCCTGTTGGGAAAAAATTAATTTGTTATGGGAGGAAAACATATATTTTTACTTATTTTTTAGCCTATTGTGAATAATCCAAGACCAAAGGAGAGAGGTAATGAGATCCCTTCATCTCCTGAAAGATGGGAAAAATTTAAAGAACAGAGGAAAGCAACTGAGAATAATAAGAAAGACAAGGATGAAAAGACGTTAAAGATTGAACGAAGATCTAAACCTGATAAAGAAGGAAAGCTAATAGTACCTTTAGAAAAAAACAAGGTATCTGAAAAAGCTCTACCTAAGGATGGGAAAGAAGACAAAGAGAACATTTCTGAAAATGATAGGGAGTTCTCAATAGACACCCAGATTGAGAAGAAGCCTGAGAATGATAATGTGAAGACTCCACCAGAAAACCTCAAAGAAACCAAAAGACGACGTGGTAGACCACCAGTGGTGCCTCCAGCAGGTCCGTGATAACAAAACTGTGTCTTCTAGGTGTGGTCTGACTTCTTGTGTTTAGAGATGTGTGTGCTGCAGGATGTATTTCAGAGGAAGGAACTGGCAAAACCACCACTGAGTATTCCTTGCTAAGAATATCCTATGAAATTCGTGAGGTCAACATAAGTCAACAGGTGACTTGGAGGCACATGCACACACAAACAGAAAGCTTGTAATGTGATGTAAAAATGGTCTATGTGTCTTTGTCAAACCACTTAATTTGAAATTCATGAGCATACTTACTCTTTGTTTCTGTCACTTACATTTCTTAGAAACTTCACCAGCTATTTTTTGTTCAAAGTTGGTATGGCTTGCATAGCTTTTTAAAGTATTTTGGCAAGTAATAGTGTAGGGATATTCTCTCATTTCACTGTAATAAACATAAGTGTGATACAATGGAATTATTGTTAACTATCATCAAATTGACTTTAATTTATGATGACCCTATGAATGAGAGGCCTCCAAGTCACCCTGTCATCAACAGTCCTGCTCAGGTCTTGCAGACTCCAGGCCTTGGCTTCCTTGGTTGAGTCTATCATCTATAATGTGATCTTCTTTGGCTACTATCTTCTATCTTACCAAGTATTACTGTTTTTTCTATTGAGTAATGTCTTCTCATGAAATGTTCAAAGCATGACAGCGTCAGTTTAGTCATCATGGGCCATTTCCGCACTAGACTGTTATAGCGCTATTATTCCCCTTTCAACATCCTGTGGAATCTAGGGGTTTGCAGTTTAGGGAGGGGCCACTTGACCCCTCCCTAAATTCCAAACCCCAGGATTCCATAGGATGTTGAAAGTGGAATAATAGTGCTATAACTGTCTAGTGTAGAAATGGCCAGACTTGATTTGTTCTGGAACCCCTTTATTTGTCTTTTTAGCAGTTCATGGCACCTGTAGAATTCTTGAGCACCACATTTCAAATGCATTGGTTCTCTCCCTCTGAGCTTTCTTTGCTGGCCAGCTTTCATAACCATACATAGAAATCATAAATATAATGACACAGACAAGGCATGGAAAATCTTGAACTGTTTCAGTGTCTTTATCCTTAGGCACATCATGTTGTGGTCATTATTTTCCTTTTCTTAGTTGTCAACTATAAGCCTGCCTTTGCACTTTCTTCATTAATCTTCAGTCTTTGCTATTTTCTGCTAGTAGTATGATATCATCTGCATATCTTAAATTGCTGATGTTCCTTTCTCCCAATTTTCATGCCGTCTTCCTCTCAGTCTAATTCTGCTTTCTGTTTCATACATTCAGCATATAAGTTAAATAGGTGACAAAATGCAGCCTTGCCAGCCCCGCCCTGCTCAGTTGGAAACCATTCCATTTCTCTGTATTTTGTCCTGATGGTAGCCTCTTGTCCTGAGTACAGGTTACGCATCAGGACAATCAGATATTGTAGTTCAGCCATTTATTTAAGAGCGATCCACAATTTTCATGATCTAAACAATCAAATGCTTTGTTATAATCTATATATCACAAGCCGATTTTCTTCTGGAATTCTTTGGTGTGTTTGATTAACCAACATGTGCTGGCAATATGGTCCGTAGTGCCTCTTTCTCTTCTAAACCTAACTTGGACATCTAGCACTTCTTGCTCCATATATGGTAAAAATCTTTGTTATAGAATTTTGAGCATTATTTTGCTTGCATGGAAGATTAAGGCAGTGGACCTGTGGTTACTGCAATCCCTTGTGTGCCCTTTCTTGGAGACTGGAATATATTTTGAGTGCTTCCAATCTGTAGGCTGTTGTTTTGCTTTCCATTCATTGGCAGATTTTTGTTAGAATTAGGATAGATTCTGTATTTGTGGCTTGAAGAAGCTCTTTTGTTATGCCATTTGTGGTGGTGACTTATTTCTCCCAAGCGCTCTGTGAGTGCAGCTTTCAATTCATTTTCTAAAATTGTAGGTTCATCTTCATATGGCTTTTCCTTGAATGAATCTTTCATGCTTTCATTTCTTTTAGGTAGTTCTTCAGTTTATTGTTTCTGTCATCTTTTTATTTCTGTTTGGTCATGTAATGTGTTCCCACTATTCATAGAGCATCCATGCTCTTGGCTTAAATCTCTCTTTATTTTCCTGGATCTTGTGGAACAGGTCTCCTGTTTTTCCTTTTTTGTTGTCACTTTGTTTCCCTGCATTAATAATTATAACAGTTTTCCTTGTCCCTGTGCACAAGTCTCTGAACAATTGCATTCAGGGTTCTAACTTATTTCTGCCTCCTTTTACTTTTTCTTATCTGTCCTTAACTGCTTGAAGAGTTTCCTCTGTCATCCATTGAGATTTATTTTTCTTTCTGGCTGCAGATACTGTCTTTCTGTATTCCTCCCTGACCATGTCCTTGACTTTAGTCCAAAGTTCTTCAGGTTCCCAGTCAGTTAAGCTTTATAGTGCAAATCTTTTAAGAAAGAAGTTATCTTTAAATTCTACTGGGGTATCTTCAGGTTGTCTTTTAGAACAGTGGTTGATTTACTGTTTTTCTTAAGTTTTACTGTAATTTTTGATATTAATATTTCATGGTATGTACCACAGCTCCTGGTCTTGTTTTTGCAAAGAGAATGGAGGTAGTCTGTCTTCTGCTTCCAATATGGTGTCTGTTTCATTTCTGTATAGGCCATCAGGTGATATCTGTATATACAGTTGCCTGAGGAATGTATTTAGAATGAACAAACTGTTGGCCTAGCAAAATTCAGTCAGTCATTCTCCTGCTACATTTCTTGGTCATAGATCAAATTTTCCTACAATCTTTGATTCTGCTTTGTTTCCTTCTTTTTCATTCCAGTTGCCTTTGTGATCAATTTTTTCCTGTATTCCACCACATAATTTTTCAGTTTTTTTTATCCCTCTGCCTGTGCCTCTGTTCTTGGAACATAAAAAAGTTATGGATTATGGTTGTATTAATGCATTTTCCCTGATGTCGTATTGATGTGATTTGGTCAGACTTCGCAATCTATCCTTTGACTGCTTTTGCTACATCTCTCCTCACTATTAATGCCACATGATTTCTTCTTGGATTTTCATATCTGGGGCAAAAAACTGCAGTAATCTGACTCAAAATGTTCCTTTCTTGTCCACTGTAGCTCCCTCAACTGGAATATTGCAGTATTTATATGTTCCATTTCTTGTTTTACTATGTCTGTGTCTGGCTTCTCTGATTCATGCTTCGTATATTCCATGTTCGTATAATATGTGTTGTGCAGCTTCGGGCTTTCCTTCCACCTCTGAGTATGTCAGTAGCTGAATGTCCTTTTGGCGTTAGTCCAGTTTTGTCATTAACCATAGCACTACTTATAGTTGTCTTAATGACAAAGGGTTCCATTAGTTTTTGTTTCATTTTGTATTGTCCCATCATAGGGTTTTTTTTTGTGGTAAAAGATATTCAAAATGAGGTTTACCATGCCTCCTTCTGTGCAATACTAACAAATGTTAGCTATGATGCCACTGCTATCTCTGACAGATCCTCCACCAGTGTCTCTCCCCCCCAACACGCTACTTTTGCTACCCAGTAGCAGTTTGACACATTTAATCTGTCTCATCAGCAAAAGTGGGAGACCTTACCAGCAGCACTGCTGCCATCAACATAGCCTCTTGCCACACAGGAGCATACAATTCCACAACCACAGAAGCTAGTGTCATTGGTGAGGAAAAATGGAATGATTGGTGTTTAAAAGGAAGGTAGGCATACAGGATTCAGTTCTTTACATTGAGTAAAGAGTGGAGATAGTGAAGAAATTGTCCTCTTTTTCTATATTTAGAACAAGGTTCTCAGACATTACAACCAATAACATTAGAACTGAGAAGGCGGAAAATACCTAAGGGAGGAGAGCTTCCTTCAAAACGTCCCCGGCTCCAAAAGAACATGTGTAAGTATCTTAAGTATGTTTTGCATATTTAACTGTAATAGAAAAAATGAAAAGCATAAAAACAATTAGATGTAAGATTTAAATTGCTGGGCATATTGCGTTATTGAACAGTCTTAAAACATGATAACCTAGGTATGGTAAAGAATCACTCTTTAAGATTTATGAAAAGAAAGCCAGAGGGAGAAATAAGGTTTTATTCCTATCTTTGGTTCCTGCAAAAACCAAAATAATACCTTTTGACTTTCACAACGTAATGAAACGATCACAGCAGAGATTTTTCATATTAAAGTAAACAATTCCCTCAACTGCGGAGTGTTTCTTTAATACCAAGACCTCATAACGTACACTGAACACCCTCCCGTTCAAAAGGGGCTCAGAATAAATTAGAACATTTTCCCCTTATGCAAAGGTTCATTTTTCATAGAAAATGAGATTACAGTTTGCTAATTCTCCTTCTCATTTCACTTTTCACTGGTTTGTTTGTTTAGCCTTTCAACAGGAGCTGGTAATGTTTAGGTAGTCCTTACTGAGTCATTGTAGCAGTTAGGCCAAATAACCATCCAGCTGCGGTCTTTATAAAATGTTTGTGGCACAAATTGAGAAGTCATTGCCATACTTACGACATATAACAGAGAGTTTTCTTTTGAATTTATTTTAAAATTTCAGATGCATACTGGAGTTGCAATGCTAATCAGTGGCAATCATCGTGTGATTTCCTGAAAATTTCTGCTGGTCTAATAGTTTGTTAATTCATGCCCATTCCCGATGGAAGTAATCTGATAGTAGTTTTTAGATAGTATCTGTAACTTCTAATGTTTGTTTCACTGCAGAAATACTTGTCTAGCTGTTTTTTGTAATAATGCTGTAGTTCAAGGGGCAGGTTTCCCCAACTCAGTATCTTCCTCTACAGCCCATATAATCCTTAATCACCATAGTTGTAGTCCAGTATGGAAGGACAACAAATTGGGGAAGACTGCCCTAGAGGGTAACCAAGTTCATAGTTAATGTGAGAAGTAAAATATTCTCAGGTGGGGTGAAGGAGCAATCCACTACATGTGCCAATTTGATTACAGCAGGTCCTTTCCAGAGTTCTAATCTGTTGCATCTGTTACCTCCTTCAAACATACACACGCCCTTCAGTATTGTAAAATACTACCTTGACAACCGGTTGTGAATTTCTTTTCTCTCTGTCTGTAAAATACTTAGGATTTAAAGTAATATTTATAATAACATTTAAATTAATTAGTAATAGCTTGGATAGGAGTCAAAGTAGTAATGGCTTCAGATTTATTGAGCAGGAAAAGAAAGAAAACTGATTCAGACAGAATAAAGAACAATGTTTTTCCTTCAGGAAAAAAACAGAGGTAGACTGAAGAAGACTTGCTGGTTTAAGGTCCCCCATGTCTGTGAGTCTTCAGGCCTCAAAGAGTGAGCAGTGCAGTTCTGGAAATATAAAAAAATGTGAAGGCAAGTGAGCAGCAGAGGTGTGGTTCTGGAGCAGAATCCCTATTAAAGAAAATACATATAAGCTCTAGTGAGAGCAGTGCAGAAAGCTGTTCTCCTCAGTAGCAGGTAGTATGGTTAATAAAGAAAATGCAAGCCAGAATTAAAGCTGAAGAGCATACCAAGTAAGTCTTCTTAGAGTGGACAGTGGGTTTATGGGGTTCAAAAGCTCAAATTTGACTTTGGTCACTATTTTGGAAAAACTAGATTCTAAACAGAAGGGAGGGGCACATCCAAGGAAGGTGAGCACCCAATCAAGAGTTGCTAAGACTTCAATGTGCTGCTGCACACAGTGATTGGTGGGCAGGATGTGACAACAGATCAGGCCCTATTAAATGTGAAGGTGAAAATATAAATATATATTTATATAAATACATGGAAGCAATTTAGGAATTACCTGGCGTCTTTACTAGTGGATTGCTCAGCACAGACACAGGAGAACAGAAGTATCCAAGAGGAACCAAGCCAAATAACCCAAGTTAAATCAGCAATACTGCAACGACCAATAACATAAGAAAGTTGGTGAGAACTGAAATGTGAGCAGGAATTAAGATGATTTTATGCAGCCAGAATGTATTAAATATGATGAGTTTATCTAGTTTAAATAATTTTAAGAAATTTAATGAATTTATTGGGGTGATTTGATTCAGTAAATTTGTTAATTAATGCCAATGTAAATACAGTGGGAATGAATTCTAATTCTGCTTCTAATTCTAATTTAAGTATTAGTGAATTAACAACATTGAATCAAATGCATCTTTTCAGGTTCAAAATGTTAAAACAAAGCAGGGAAGGAAAGTATTGCCATTGCTGCTTCAGCTAAATCTTTAAAATGTAAGGAGAACACAAAACATGGTTATAGGGAACCAGGATATTAAAGACATAACTGAAAATAACATGACCTTATCAGAATTAGAGTCTGATCCTAGAGAGAATGAGGAAGAGTTAGATAGTGAAAGTAGAATAGATTCAGAGAAGGAATCAGAAAAGAAAGGGAATAAAAGAAGATTATTTGAAGTTGAACATTTCAGAGGATTGTTTAAAAAGGTATTAAGATTGTCCTACTAGTAAAGTTGGCAACAATAAAAGTAAAGCTGGCAAGTTGGCAACAATAATGCAACAATTGTCAACAGAAGGCATTCAGATAGCACTACCGGACGTGTTTAAAAATTTTGATTATAAATTGTGAAATCCATTAAATAGCAGGTCTAGCTATGACAGGAAATTGTGTATGTATGAGAAGGAGATAATGGAACAATTAGCTATTCCCTTAGTCAATGCTCAGGTTTCAGCTCTGGTTTCTAACTTGGTTCTACCAAAGGAAGGAGACTCAACTTTAAAAGACATAGATGAGAAAAGGATATAGGCAGCCTTGAAAAGGGCACATGAGGTCAGCATTAGCAGTAAGAACTTCAGTAGCAACTTCAGTTTTTGCTAGAAGAGGTGTGCTTTTGGATTCAGGAAATCTTGAACTCGGAGGATATAAGTGTATGCACATTACAAAAAAAATTGCATATTTAATCAAATAACTTTGGGGCTCAAGGCATCTAAGCAAATCTTTTGAGATGGACTAAAAGCTGCATTTACTTGTGTTACAAGTTACTGAAAATTCCATGACCACAGCTTTTAGAGTGGTAGCTTCAATTGAGAATGTATGTATTGCTGCTGTGTGGAAGGGGCAATCTATTTTTGTCAGACACTACTAATTGGATAAGATTAGAGCAAGACAGCCAGCCTTCAGAATTATAGTTTTGCAGGCAATATTTCAAGGCAATAGTTAAATTCAACCTTGAGGTGGTGACCTAGGTACATGCCACATGTAGTAGATTGTTCCTTCAGTCTACCTGAGAAATAGAGGATGGAAGATCAATACACTTCTAGTTGGAGTTACCACATATACACATGTAGAAATAAAAAAATGTATACCAAAAAAATTGACCCAAAAATTAACTCCCTAAACCCTAGGTCAATTTATATGCAGGTCAGTGTAGTAACTTCTGTTCACCACAATACTGCAAGAATGGACAGGGTCAGGGATTCTTTCTGGGTGTCCCTACTATTTCTAATCTCCCCACTCCTAATAAAATGTCATGGGACACTTTTCCTTGCAGCACAGAGCAAAGAGTCTCCCCAAACTATAGTGACCATCCTTTGGGGAGAAATAAATGAATCCAGCCCAGCCTCTCCAGTCCCCCCAAATTAATTCAGCCTCCTCTTGAACATTTCCCCTCCTTTCTCAGCTGCCAGCATTACTTTTTCTGAAAGGGCACAAAGTGTGCTGACAGCTGGGGAAACAAATAGGATGTATGTTTTTCACAGGGGCTTTGTATAAGCACAGCTGCAGGAACTGGAGTCCTCCTTCCCCTCCCCTTCCTCAAGCCTGCGGTCCATCCCATTGTTAATACATTACTTTAAAATTGAAAAATTTACATCCTCTACATTCTTTGATGCACACCCCGAAGTTTTACCGTTGACATATCCACAAGTCATATCAAAAACCATAATTCTGGTCCAAAATATGCTCTCAGCTTACACATCAAGTCCTTACAAGAGCATATAAAGTATATAAGAAAAAAAACACTCTGAAATTTCTGTCAGTTCTATCATTTCTGTTTTTCCGGTGGTCAGCAAAGCTATATATTCAGACTGAGGAGAGAATGTGTGAAGGAGGTAATGGCTACAATGGATTGGAACTTTGATATGGTCCTCTCTCAATGAGTTTGGCATAATGGGTTAATTATGGTGGTGGATTGCTTCTTCAGCCTGCTTAGGATGATTATTCGTAATAGGTATCAACCTTTCATTTTTTTCTCTTGATTATAAACATGAATTACAAGTCTAATTTGGGAAATTAAAATAGTGGTGAGTAATGAAAATAACCCAACCAGTGATCAGAAAAAAATGGATTGGTCCTGCTATTTCTTTTCCATGTACTTAGTCCAAAAAAACATAATTAAGTAGATACTACATGCCGGTAGCTGCCAGGTTTTTATTCCCCAAATGCTTGGAAAGTGTGAAGACAGCAGATCTGAAAGTATGGTTATATAGTGTGCCCTCTTCAGGAGTGACCTCCACATGCATGAATGTCCCATAAAACATTGCATCCATTATAGTCAATGGACATGACTCATGCATGCCTGTTGCATCCATTGACTACAATAGGATGTGACACTCACATTTTTTGTTTTATGCAGGGGCAGGCATACTGTAATTTTAAGCTGCTGATTTTGTGGGAATGAAATAAAATAGATGGAGATAGGGCTGTTCAGTAGTCACCTTGTCTTCTGTTACCTACTGTTCTGTATCCTTCTTATCTCCACATTTTCAGTTGCCTTGTACAGATAATCTCATCTTCCTTGCATTTATTTCACTGTTGAAATCCTGATTAATGCTATGCTAGCAAGGCAAAGAGCTGTGTTGGTGTACTTAAAGGAAATTGTGAATTTGAAAGCCCAAAGTGGGAAGACAGGTGGCCTACTCGGAGTTGTATGACTATAGTGTCCTACTTGGATTTTGACCTGTATACTTATACTAGATGATGGATTTTGCCTGATCTAAATTAGATAAAATTTTTAATGAAGAATGTGGTATATGTTAAAATCTGCTTAATAAATTGATGCACAACTAGTTCTGTATTGTTTTTAGCACAAGAAAAGTTGAAAAATGTCCCAGACAATGAAAAAGATTCCATAAAGAGACGATCAAGTCATTCTACAAGTAGTAGTCACGAGGCTTTAGATACAGATATTATTACACCACTACAAGATGAAGGTGGACTTTTAAAAGAAGCAGAATCTAGCCTCAAAGGAGTGAATGAAGGTAATGAAGGTAAATAACATAATTTAGAAGTTCATATTCCAGTATCTTCTGAATTTTGTGTTGGCTCTAAAGCTGAGGGCAATTTTTTTTTAATTTAGAATTTAAACTACACAACTATATAATACTACTTTACAACAAAAGAAAACATAAACCTCCCAAATGCTACATAATAAAAACCACAGGTAGCAAAACAGCCCACATTTAAAAAAATATGGTTTTCAGCTTTCCCATGTAGACTCTTGATAACCAGTAAGATACAGACTTCTTTAATTACTTATAACAGTCTTGTAATTTCCGCTGCTGCTCTTCAGAACACTGATTATTAAACCCTATAGTTAACTTATTATTTTCTTTTTCTTGTAAAAAACATATTAACCAATGCCAGTCTTCCATGAAGGTCTCTGCAGTTTTTTCTCGCTTCTGAAACAGTCCTCCTTTGCTGGAATCTCAGTGCTCTTCCATTTCTCAGCATAAAACAGTTTTGCTGCTGTCGTCATATATCGTAGAGTCTTGGCATATTTCTTCTCCAGTGATTCTTCTACCAGTCCCAGCAAGTACAGTTCTGGTTTCATTTGCACATTAATTTTCCCTGTTTTTCGTAGCACCAAATATATTTGATTCCAGAATTTTTGGGCCTTCTCACATGAGCTAAAAAGATCCTGCATGCCATTTACATTTCTACCATCTGTTCGGTGTGTCTGTACATTTTAGCCAGTTTTTCTGATGTCAAATAACATTGATACATCATTTTATAAAAATTCTCTTTTAAATTATAACCTGCTGTAAATTTGATTCCCTCTGACTACATTTTCTGCCATTATTCCAGCAATAGCATATGTCCAGTATTTTGTGCCCTTTTTACCATACATTTTTTCATCACCTCTTCTTGCATCTTTAATTTGAACAAAAGTTTGAAAAACAATATTTGCTGAACGCAATCGTGACAATTGAGTCCCTAATGCCCTACTCCCTCTTTTTTTCAAATATAATTTAATTTTTCTACTGATTGGCTTCTACTATCTTGGATTTTCCACTAATACTCCAGAAATTAATTAATTCTGAAGAATTTTAATGGGCATCACAGAATTTCCCCAATATTGCAGCTGTTACTCCCCCACCCCATTTCAGAACTCCATTGTGAATACTGTCCAAGATAGCAAGCAAATGCCACCAACAGCACGAGCATTGGGTTGTACAAATAACTTTAGCCCTGCCAGCTGGTTGAATTTGTCTTGTGGCACCAAACTTACCCATTGTTACACTTGCTAAATGAGAGGGATTTGCAAAATTTTTTTAAATTTTTATTATGCTTTGTTTAAACAAATAACACCTTTCAAAAATCAAGTTTTCAAGATAAAGGAAGCAGAGCACAATCTTGAAATTTTCATCATATAAAGTAAACTGCCCTGAGTTTTTCCTAGTAATAACATTGTTCCACATGTTCACATGGGATTTAGGAGGATCAATAAAGTCAGTTGAATCATTAATAAATCGGTAAAATCAATAATCAATCAATAAAAGGAAACCAAATTTGGGGGGGAAAAGTCTGGTTCTTCTTTGTGGTCTCTGTGCCTCACATATTAGGAGCTTTCGCACGTGCGCAGCAGTGTTCAGAAGATTTTAGAGCTTAGTAGCTTCGCAGGAACCCCTCCCCCATGCTGGTACTGTGCATGCTCCTTCCGCCGAGCAACGGTCTCTCCTCAGTTCTTTCTCGTCCGCCGTCACGAACGGAAGGTTCTTTGCTAGTGGCTTGGTTTCTTCTTGCTGTTTGTGCTGTCTTTGACTTCGGATTTTGGCTTTGACTTCGGCTTCGGATTTTGGATCGGATTTGGTATTTCCTCCTCTCCCTTCTGCGTCTTTTCTCATCTTTCTTCGGACTTTTCTTCTCGATTTCTTCTGGTCTCCACTTCGGAATCTAGCTTATGTCTGCTCTCTTTAAGAAGTGTGTCTCCTGTGGGCGGAAAGTCGCGCTCTCGGATAAACACCGTGAGTGTCTCTTCTGTTTGGGCAAGTCCCATAACATCCGGGCTTGCCCAATTTGCCGGGAGCTTGCATCGCAAACCCTGGGCAACCGCTCCTCCAGGCTTAAATCCCACTGTTGGGAACAGTCTTTACAGGCCAAGGAGGAGCCCAAGAGATGCCCCAAAATGTCCGAGACACCATCGGCCGGACAAGCGACTTCATCACCGACGGCATCAGCGGCTGCCGTACCGTCCACCTCGTTGGTACCAGGCTTGGTACCGGCGTCGAGACCGTCCATCTCCGCGCTTCCAAGAATCCCTAAGTTGTTGGCAGCTGCCAAAACAACGAAAAGGGCTTCCGAGGACTCGCAGGCCTCCGCGTCAGCTAGGCCACCGACTGCGGCCCAGAAGAGGCGTCCTGCTACACAGGATAATAGCAGCAAAAAAGAGAAGAAGAAAAAGGAGAAGGAGAAGCGGCGCTCTCCACCTCAGGAGGTTCGCCTCCCCACACCTCTGCTGGCCCAGCCCCCTGAGGACCCAGGAGAGCAGTCAGAACTAGAAGAGGTCTTGGAGGTGTCAGACGAGGAGCAGGCTGTGGAGGTCTTGCCTTCCTCGGAGCCGCCTATCTTGACGGCTGTGGAGCCCCCTCCGAGTCACCGTCGATCGGTCGACCGCCGGAGGATGCGATGGCCCAACACCGGCCTTCGCCCAGGCATTCGATAGCCTCAGGCAGGAGCGTCTCCCGTTCATCCGAGTGGAGAGTCAGGCCGCCATCACCGCGCCGCCGGGAGGTACATGAAGAGGTACCACACTCCCGCCCCTCGACTGGCTCGGCCTACACTTCTGCCTCTCACCTTGGAAGGTATGCCCACGAGTACGAATGGCGCAACAATCCACCATCTTATCAGTCGTACTCACCATCTTACAGGGACCAGTACCACCCTGACGCCAGGCACTGGGTCCCGTACCGACGATCCCGCTCGCCGGTCGGAGAGGAGCATAGCTCCCGGCATCAACGCTCGCAGAGCCGCTCCCCTTCTCCACACCATTGGAGACCAAGGGACCACACACTTCCTTACAGGGCTGTCTCGCCTCCCCTGAGGGTCACATTGACCGCTACCCGCCCAGCGTCTGGAGCCACCTCGACTCGGGCGGCCCAGCCTTTGACCACGGTCACCCAAGCGACCAGTTTGCGCTCGGCTGTTGTTCCCGTGACCTCGTCGGCGACCTTGCCCGCAACAACGGTACCGACAAGGACCACACCAGCGGTATTGACGCCAGCGGGGACCCTACCGGCGACATTGGACCAACCTCCCCATAGAACATCCAGGGACAAGTCTCTTGTGAGGTCCCCGACTCCGTCCTCCCAGCCTTACGAATCGGAGACGGATTCTGAAGACTCGACTCCAGCGTCCCACGAGTCACCTCCTTTGGCTTTTGGGGAGCCAGTACCGGAGTCCGCGCCGGAGGATGTCCAACAATTCTCGGCCATCCTTCTCCGAATGGCTACGTCCCTTGGGCTGAAGGTAGCGGAACCGGCACCCGAGGAGGAAGACCCGGTCTTCCAATATGTGGAAGCTCGGCGGCTGACAACCGCGCCATTGCCTGTCCTGCCGAAGCTCATGAAGGCCGTGAAGCAATCGTGGGTCAAGCCTGCTTCTGCACACCCCATACCGCACCGGCTAGAACATCTATACCGGACCCAGAAGGAGAATGCAGAGTTCCTCTTCAGCCATCCGGTACCGAACTCCATCATTGTGGAGTTCGCCCAAACCAAAGGTGGCAATAGGGCACACACCACCCCGCTGGACCTTGAGGGACGTGAGTTGGACACCTTCGGCAGGAGGTTTTACACCGCCTCCTCGCTGGTAACTAGGGTGTCCAACACACAGGCGTGTCTTGCAGCCTCCCTCTGCAACCTGCTGGACTACTTCGTTCCCCTCTTGGCAGGTCTTCCGGGCGACAATCTTCCGACTGCAGTGCAGCTTTTTAACGAGGCCGTAGCCATCACAAACCAACAGATTATCTCCTCAAAGCACACTGTGGAGGTTGCTTCGAGGGTGATGGTGGGCTCTGTCGCTCTCCGCAGGCATGCATGGCTGCGGTCCTCAGGGCTGCAGGAGGACAGCCGGAAGCGGATTGAAGACCTCCCCTTTGATGGCCAGGGGCTCTTCAACTCGACGGCCGATGATACCATGGACAGTATCGTCAAGGCACGACTAACCGCCAGGAAGATGGGGATCAATCAGCCATCCCAGCCCCGTCGGACCTTCACTTCAAGACTGTCCTGGCGTAGGTCATTGTCTTCAACCTTCCCGCAGCAGTCATCTCAATCAGTCCAGTCTCGACCATCAGCTGTCTCCTCCAGCCGAAGATCGTTCCAGTGGCGCCCAGCCTCGTCATCAAAGAAATGTTCGTCCGAGGCGAAGTCCGGGTTTTGACCGCCTACGGAGGTCGCTACCGCATCCATCCTTCAGCCTGCCAGCAGCCTTCCAAGATCAGCCAAGCCTGGCCAGGCACCTCGCAGAGTGGCGTCAAGTCACGACGGATTTTTGGGTGCTTTCCATTATTCGTCTTGGCTACACTATAGAGTTTCAAGATATTCCACTGCGAGGCATCTCCTATTCCACCCCGGCCAGCTCGGCCCTACTGGAAGAGATCCAGTCCCTGCTTCACAAAGGAGCAATCGAGTGCCTCCCGTCTTCAGCCAAGACCACCGGCTTCTTCTCCCGGTACTTCACGGTACCAAAGGCAGACGGGACCCTGCGGCCCATCCTAGACCTCAAAGGGGTGAACGACTACATCCGCCCCAAAAGGTTCAAGATGGTTACACTATCCTCAATCCTGCCTTTCCGTCGTCGAGGGGACTGATTCGCCTCCATCAGTCTTCGGGATGCTTATTTCCACATCGCCATTCGCCCGCAGCACAGACGATACCTACAGTTCACGGTCGACGACACCTGTTACCAGTACAAGGTGTTACCGTTCAGACTCTTGACCGCGCCCAGAGTCTTCACCAAATGCATGGCCCCAGTGGTATCATACCTGCGGATGAAGGGCATCTCCATCTATCCCTACCTGGACGATTGGCTTTTGGTGGCGTCCTGCAGGAAGAAACTTTACAGCGACATCCACCGGACCCTGACCCTTCTGACCCATCTCGGGCTCCAGGTCAACCCAAAGAAGTCCCACCTCGAGCCGGCGAAGGTGCTGGACTTCATCAGTGCCACGCTCGACTCAGTATCGGCCAGGGCCTATCTGCCGATAGACCATGCACAAACACTTCACTGGGCTGCGTCGGATATATAAATTGCCCCGACGGTAACGGCAAGGAGGATCCAACATCTTCTCGGCTACATGGCATCCACTACCGCTGTGACCTACCTTTCCAGACTTCGTGTGAGGGCTCTCCAGCACTGGTTCATTCGGGCCTTCAACCCGCTGCTGGACGACCAGAGACTTCTACTCCGACTGCCTCCACAGGTGCGTTCCTCCCTACTATGGAGGCAGTCCTACGACCATCTCCTGTTGGGAATGCCACTCTAGGAGGCAGCCCCGGAAGTCACAGTGACGACGGACGCCTCCCTCTTCGGATGGGGAGCTCACTGTGGAGATCTCAGAGTCCGAGGCCGGTGGATCGACGACGAGACTGTCCTCCACATCAACGCTCTCGAGCTCCTGGCCATCTGGAAAGCACTCGGGGCGTTTCACCACCTCGTCATGGACCACACGGTGTTGATCCTCACGGACAATATGATAGCGGTCTGCTATGTCAACAGGCAAGGAGGGACTCATTCCACCACCCTCCTCAACATAGCCCTCGACCTCTGGTACTGGTGCATCTTGCTTGGAATCCATCCTGTGGTGGTTCACCTGGCCGGGCAGGAGAACACCACAGCAGACGCACTCAGCAGGGACACCTCTTGCCACCACAAGTGGTCCCTCTCCGACAAGGCGTTCCAGATGATCCAGGACCTGTGGGGCGAGCCAACGATTAACCTCTTTGCCACCAGCCAGAACGCGAAGTGCCGTCGGTACTGCTTGAGGGCCGGCCACGATCCAGTTTCCATTGGCGATGCCTTCCAGTTCTGGTGGAACGAGGGGCTTCTCTATGCGTTCCCTCTGTTCCCCCTACTGGGACGGGTGATATCGAAGATCCTCGCAGCCCCGTAATGGCCGAGACAGCACTGGTTCGCGCCCCTGCTCGAGGCTGCTCGCGACCAACTACTCAGGCTCCTGACAACACCGGACCTCCTGTCGCACTCTGACGGCCTCATACTCCACCCAGACCTTCCACTCTTGACCCTCCATGCCTGGAGGTTATCGCCGTCAACGATCACGTCATCGGTAACGTCTTGGCCGCGGCCAGGAAAGAGTCGATACGCTGCAACTATCATTACAAGTGGCGACACTTCATTGCCTTTGCTCAGGAAAGACAAGAGCCGATAGCGACTATCAACCTGCCTACCGTACTCCACTTCCTCTTGCACCTTCGACAGCAGGGTCTAGCCTTCCCATCTCTGAAAATGTATATCTCGCTGCTATCATGGCATACCAACCTCCATGATCCCCGTAGGCAGCTCTCTTTCGAGATGGTACCGTCAAGCAGTTTATGAAGGGCCTGCAACACCTGTACCCACCGGTATCGCCGCCGCTACCACCGTGGTCCTTATCCGTGGTGTTATTGCAGCTGGCGAGACCGCCCTTCGAGCCCATGGTGACTGCTGATGACAGGCTGCTTTCTATAAAGACTGCCTTCCTTGTAGCCGTCACCTCAGCCTGGCGAGCGGGAAAGCTGACGACTCTAAGGTCTGATGAGCCCTACCTCGTCTTCCACAGAGACAAGGTGGTCCTTCGGCCAGACATTTCATTTTTACCGAAGGTGGTGTCGAGTTTCCATCTCGGCCAAGACATCATCTTGCCGACGTTCTACCCAGACCCAACAACACCGTTGGAATGATCCCTTCATTCCTTGGATGTTCGTCGGACCTTGGCCTTCTACAAGGACAGAACTGCCTCTTTTCGACAAACCCCGCATCTTTTTGTGTGCTACGGCAAGCGTCGGAGAGGCCACAAAGTGTCCACCCAACGTTTTTCTAAGTGGGTGGCTGGGACAATCCTGCTGGCGTATGAGCTTGCCAGGATGCCTCCGCCAGCGTTCCTCAGAGCTCATTCAACCAGAGCTGTTGCGACATCTGCAGCCCTCCTGCAAGGAGTAGACCTGCAAGAACTCTGCTGTGTGGCGACCAGGTCTCAACCATCGACTGTCGTGCGCCACTACAGGCTTGACTGCCGGTCCCGCAAGGATGCTCGGTTTGGACGTGCTGTGCTGGCTTCCGTTCTCTAGGAGCTGACCCACCATCCAACCGCTAAGCTATACAGTCTCCTAATGTGTGAGGCACAGAGACCATGAAGAAGAAGAACAGGTTGCTTACCTGTAACTGTGGTTCTTCGAGTGGTCATCTGTGCCCTCACACATACCTGCCCTTCCATCCCCTCTTTTTCAGGTTCCTGTGGTTCTACAGCAGACTACAGAACTGAGGAGAGACCGTTGCTCGGTGGGAGGAGCATGCGCAGTACCGGCATGTGGGAGGGGTTCCCGCCAAGCTACTAAGCTCTAGAATCTTTCGAACGCTATCGCGCACACGCAAAAGCTCCTAATGTGTGAGGGCACAGATGACCACTCGAAGAACCACAGTTACAAGTAAGCAACCTGTTCTTACCATTCATATCTCAAAGACAAGAAGATAGTTCATTTCATCCAAGATTATTCTTAGTTTCCAGCCTTGTAGCTAAATGCAGAAGGATAATTAATTCTTTATACTTTAGTGATCTGTATTGATTATCAAATAGAGTAGTCAAATTTCAGAGGCTACATTAACTGATTTGTTATTTTGCTTGTCATTTGGAAAACTTTGATCCAGTTTCTTGTTAACTGTGGGTATTCCCACCACATATGTGAATAGGTGCTTTTTACACCACAGTTTCTCCAACATTTACCACTCAGAGGACTACCTAGGTATTGCATTTTGATTGGTGTTAAGTTCCAATGGTTAATTAGCTTACTGGGATATGATTTACCCTCAACCAATCCATGGGTCATAGCAAATTCTGTCATTTAGGATCCAAAACATGCACTTGACTTATCCACAAGACTGATTCAAAGTAAAGTATATATGGCACATGTTCTTTAATACTAGTAGAAGTATTCTGAAATGATAACTTTTCCATAAATAAGGCCAGATGTCATCTACTAATATATAAATTTCAAAGTTTGTTTGTCTGTCTGTGTCAAGTGAGGACCTCATATGATTGTCTGCCTAAGAAGATTCTATGGAATCGTGGGGTTTGCAGTTTAGGGAGGGGCCTTTAGAATTCTCAGCCAGAGAGCTCTTGGGCCTGTCTTGACTAGGTCGGTTGCTGTGGAGATAAGGCCTAGCAGCAAGGAGAAGGGCAGTATATTCCCTCAAGAACTCTCTATGTTTATAACTCAGTACAGATTGGATTGGGGAATATGGGGAAAAGTTACAGGTACTGGACAAGACAGTTTGAGAAGTTAGAGATGCAGGATCTCAAATCTTTCTAACAGGTAATACCTATGAGAAAATAAAATCCTGGGCGACATTGGATATATATGCTAGTTGTCTATATTTTAGTTTTTGGAGTCATATATCTAAACCTTTCTGACTCCTGTAGGCTCGGGGAACTTGATTTCTATTAGGAGAGAATAGATCTTGATTGTTGGCAGAATCTCTGATAAGTCTTTCGAACTGACTTAACTGTCTATTGATTTATATTTTTACAGTGTGATTAGGAAAAAAGAGAATGATATGGTGTATTAGAAGCTGTGTGTGTTCTGTATTTTCCACTTGCTCCTTTAATTGAATACCTGCTTTTTTTCTTTGCTTTTTATTTTAGAAAAAAAGTCAGTGATTGTATAGAGATCTTTTTGTTCCCATTCTTTGTAAGCAATGAATTTATCATTACAGTAAAAAAGTGGATGACAAAGCAGTCAGGTGGGTTGGGGTATTGAACAGCTTATCCTTCCATTGAGGGATTTACTTTGTTGAGATAGTAACTTGACCTTTTAAAGGAAATTAAATGGTTTTTCAACCGTCTAGAGCAATTATTTTTACTTTGAGGGTTGCAATAGGGAGAGAAAATCATCTCCCTACAAATTCTCCTGATAGAATCAATTACATCAGTAGATAAATCTTGTTGGAACCTGCTGATGGATTTACAGGAAAAGCAACATGAGCTTCATGTTGGAATGCATTTTAGACACCAAACAGAAGGATGTGGTGAAACTTGAAGTTAATGTGTACCTATATTTAACAAATAAATAGTTAAGAATGCAGATTTGTATTAGTTTTAGGCTGATAATGGAAACAGACCAGCCACCACTTTAGTATTTCATGTAGGTAACAAATCTCAAAATTTCCCTCCTGTGTCTGTTCTGAACCCATTAACCATTGCTTCCCTGAAGCAAATACAACTAGTATTTCTTAACATGGAAATATTGATTGCAAAAATATTTTTAACATCACATGTAGTTTTGCCTTTAGACTAGTTGGACTATAGCAGCTATCCCCAGCCTGAAATTCTCCATGTTGTGGAATACACTACCCATTTCCCCTCACCATTGATTTGGTAGGGCTGGTCTGTGGTCTATTCTGTATAGAGAACAAAGTGGACATTTGACTTACTGTCTAAGCCTGCAGCAATGATAATAAGGAGTTGGCTTTTGCAGAATTCTTTACTTGATCCAACTGTTGTTTGCCTTTTTGTCTTAAAGGTCCATTAGAGTTATGTGTTGAACCTGACCTACACATCAAGGAAGAGTTACCTCCATGTTCAGAAGAAGTATCTCAGACTTTAGTAGATAATAGCAAAGTAAAGGAAAAGAACATAACAGAATTGCCCTCTACACCTGAACTACAAGAGATCTCAGAGACATCTATTCCAGGTTCAGTTTTTCTAATTTTATTTTTCAGGCCACACTTGTTTCTTCAGTAGTGGAATGGGAGTTAAGCTCTTAGTTTGAAGGAACTATGATGGAATGATCCACTCTCTCGGTATGCATAGTTTTTATGTCTACATAAGGCAGTGGTATTTTTAATTAAAACACATGAATTTTTATGTTCTTGCAGTAGCCAGTGCTTCTAAGAGAAATGATGGTTTTACTGCTTCAAAAGCTGCAATTGAACATGAACCCAAGTTTAGATGCAAATTCTTAGACTGTTCCAAATCCTTTCGAAAAGCCAAACTGTTGCATTATCACATGAAATATTTTCATGGGATTGAGAAGTCACCAGAACCACAGCAGAGTGCAGCAACAAGAAATATTCAGACAAGAGGTTCCTTGGCTTCTGAAAAAAATAATCAAGATAATTCTAACAGAAGGCGGACAACATCTGGTTGTTTATGTAAGTAGTTTACTGCAAGCCTGCCTTTCACTTATTTCATTGAATTACCCTGGATCATTTGAGTTACAGAGTGATGTAGGTCTAAAATACTAAGTTACTAAGTGATGTAGTTCTAAAATACTAAGCAAGTGGAAAATCTCTTAATTTGTATATAGGAGCACAGTGAATGACATCCATTTTGATTTCTATACCTCAGAGTTGTCCAACAGCTAGAAATTAGAGAGCAGCATTGCTCAAAAATAAATCCTTTTTTTAAAAAAAAACAGGATGCCTCCTAAAAGACATAAAGGAACAATTTCAGCATGCTTTTGCCTCACCCGTGCTGTTATCTTAATAAGAAGAGACTGCAAGGTCAATTTCATGATCACTTGGTGTTAGAAAAATGGCCCAGAGACTCCAAATGGGACAGAATTGTCACCCTGCCCTATAAGAGATATTGGGGGACATTTGAAAAAAAAATAAATATTTGGGAGTATTGGGGGCCCTGGGTTCTACAAAAATGGTTTTGGGGCCACATGTCCTACCTCTACTATAAATGGTTTGTTTCTATCTCGTTGTTCGTTAACCTTTGGGACATGTTTGAATTTGGAGGAGACATGGCAGTGTAGCAGCCTATATAAAAGAAAAGATTGGGAACAATTTTTCTGGATGAATTAAACAAAATTTTATGGAAGGAGAAAATAGCAAGCTAGGAAGAAGAAGTATACACATGGCAGAGGCGAGTGTTGGAACAAATACTAGCATATCTCAGTTAACAAAGCCTTTGACAAGAAAGCCCATTTTTACAAAGTTTACATCTGCCCAGCCCCAGTTCCTCTTCCTCGTTTTCTTTCTAACTAGAAGTTTGTTAGCAACATGAGCATTGAGAAAAAGGGTGAAGGAGGACTGGAGAAACACTAACAGTGTTGGATTGGCACAGGTGCCTGCAGTAAAAATGCAGTAAAGCTTTTGCTGGGCAGGAATGGGGTTCTGTTCTATCAGATCCCATGGTGTTGTGATGTGTGCCTGCCTACATCAGGTAGCTGCCTCCGGAACATGTGTGAAGAGCAAAAGAGAAAGAAGAAGAGGAGGCAAATCAACCTGCCTCACCACCTATCCTCCAGCTTATTAAAAAAGCATATATCTGTAAGTTTGGTCACCAAAATGGAAACAATAAGAAACATGGAGGCTGGTGAAAGAAACACATGGATGTGTTTTGGAAGAAGCTTGGTCTCTAGAAGTTTCAAATTTATTTATTTATTTATTTATTTATTTAGCCTACTTTGCAAGATTTACCTGAGAATATTGTTTCATTTTACATGTGTTTGTTTTGGATGAAATGTTTGCTGAAATGTGTTGAATTGCCCCTTTCTCTGTATTGAAGGAACTTATCACTGTTCTTTCCATGTTATTTCTGTCCTGGTACCAAATTTTCTGTAAAGGAAATAATACCCAGGCACACATCTATAGTCAGCCCTCCACTTTCATCAGGGTTATGGGCACAGGACCCCCATGAAAGTGGAAAAGCCTTGAATATCATAAGGTGTCTGAACTGTATTTAACATACTTAGAAAGGTACATGTACTGGTGAGGTGGCTGGGCCCAGCTGCTCATACATTGCCTCACTCATTTGTGTAGGCAGGAGTGGGGAAAGGAATGGGATGGAGAAAGGAGAAAAGGGACACCTGTCTCATCTTCCCCACCCCCAGACACAAGTAAGCAAATACATGTGCACACCATCCTCCTGTTCCATCCCCTTCTCCCCAGTAATCTGCGAATAATCAAATCTGTGAGTGCTTAACCAGCCAATGTGGATGGCTGACTGCACTTTTAACTGAGGTATACCTGTAGAGGTATAACTAGGGAAGAAAAATGAAAATTTGTATAGACTTCTAATCTACACTCACCTATATCACACATGAAATACATGTGGGAAAATGTTTATATACTTCATATACTATCATTCTTAAAACTATATTAAATACTGGCTTAAATAGAAATTATTTCTCTAAAGCTGCTAAAGAAAAAGAAAAGAACAAAGAGAAGAAAGTAAGAGACATAGTGAAAACAAAATCGAAGAAGAAAAAGAAGAAGAAAAAGAAAACTAAATCAGGTATTACATTAACACTGCAGATTAATTTTATTCATGTTGCTTTGTGCCCTTTCTGCCCTATTGCTGTTACTCAACAAAAAATATTACTTAAAACATGAATGTTATACTGGAGGTAACAGTATCATTGATGTGTGTAACTGTAATTGTGACAGTGAGATCTGTCCCTGTTTATTGCAGTGGCAGACAATAGTAGATTTTATTGGGGAAACAGAAACTACTTCGAAGTCCAGCTGCTCATCACAACTGTCTTCTAAGATGGGTTGGAAGTTACCCAAGATCTGGGTGCTGCATACACAGTCCTCATCACTTTGGAGGACTGTGGTCATCCAGCCCTCAGTTTTCCTGGGGGAAAATATTCAGAGTCCTTGGGAGGTGTAAAAATGGCCTCATGTAGCCCATTACTTGTTTTTCCCAACCTGTCTTTGAAAAAAGCCTGTCTTCCTGATACATGGAGGGAAGAACACCCCCCCATGTTATAGAGATGATAGCAAGTAGATGGTATGGGTGGGATGTAAGCTTGTAGGCAGACACATATGTATATAATCTCGTACCCCATTCCCACTACTTGTCGCCACCAGTTCCTTGGAGGCTTTACATGAAGATTTAGTGCTGGCATAATATTTTTGAGTCCTTACCTGAGATTTTGTTTGTATCTATTTACTGTTGCATTTGTTCTCAATTAATAATATTTCTTGACATTGAACAGACCATTCAGGGAGTGAAGAAAATGTAGAATTTTCTCAAGACCTTTCTCCTCCAAGATCTGTTGTTGCAACGAGATGTAGTTCAACAAGTCGGTCATGCACACACTTGAGTACTCAGCTACATGGAACTGATTCTGGACATCGTAAACACAAATCAAAAATAAATGGTGAGATTAAAGTTCTAATTTAAGAATTGAGAAATACAAAGAAATAGCAAATTAATGTAAGATTCTGAAGCTTTAGAAAATAATGTATGGATAACTATCAATCTGCTGTTGTAAAACATCTTACATTTGCTTGGGAGAAACTTAATGGCACCACAGATTACTGCAGTGCATTATACAACTGCATTGCATCTTGTGTGTGGCTGTCTCTGATTTTAAAATCTTGAACCAAACTTTACCTTACTTGTATAAGGACTAATGTCAACTGCTACTATAAAACGAATATTTAAAATGAAAGTATTTTTCCATCTCAGTCACACAAGGCATCTTTTTAAAAAAAACTGAACAGTTGAAAGCTATTCCTTCCCACAGTGCTTGGAATGGAAGAAATAAACTTAGGGTACAAGAACAGGGGAGAGGGGAGTTAAAACCTATACAGATCCAAACTCAGCTGTTTCCTAAGCAAACTTGCTTAAAATCATAGGGAACACACAGCTGTTTTCTGAGCATTAAAAAAAAAACTGTACCACAATTGACAAATTAAGGTGTGAAATTCCTGAAAGTAAAATTCCTTTGAGTTCAGTAAAATTTACTTTTAAGTAGTGCTATATAAGACTGTACTATAAGTGTGTGTAAAATAAAAAATCATCTCTCTGTGATTGGAGACCATTTTGTAGTCTGCTTAGATAGCCTAGTTTGAATTTGTTACTTCTGTTGGTTTAGTGTGTGTGCATGCAAATGCGTATAAATCTGTATGATGAAAATGATATAATATAATCTTAATTGAGGTATAATAATTGATGTATATGACTTATTTGAGGATAACTCAATTGAGATTGTTCAGTTTTTGTGATCGTGTCAAATTCTTAACTGTCTTTCTACGTCAGGGAAGTAAGAGCAGCCTGTTTTTTCTGTTATAGAAGAACACTGATTAGATTGCCTTAAAAACAATCACAGAATTGTACAATATAATTACAGATAAAATTACTGTTAATCTTTAATCATTTTCCAGTCTGAATTACTGGCCTGTCAGTTTGTTGGATGGAAAGATGAGTGTATTTTTAGAAGGAAGGAATAGCCTCCCTCCCATCTATCTACCTATAGTAGTTATTCTCTTATAAAGTGTTCAAAGAATTCCCAAGTTCTTTCAATGTTTAATGAGGAAGGAGTGATTTACAGAGAAGAGTAGTGAGGATGTATATCAGTTTATGTGGATGATATCTTGCTCATGAATACTTCCTCTAATAGTGAGTAACTGCTGGAGACTGTTAGTGTCTTGTTAGCCCTAACATCATTTAATGAAAGCCAAGAGTGAGATACTGCAGCAACACAGTGATTTGGTGATTTGCATCCTCCTGAATTTATAGGAGTTTGTGATGGTCCATTATAGTCCAGCTGATGTTACTCTGCCCAACACTGATGCTGTATGAATTCATTGAGGAATGCTATATAATGAGTTCAGACCAAAGGGAATGATGAGGAAGGAGCAAAGAAAGAATGGATAGTGTGCACAGACTCTTAATGCTTAATGTTGTGATTTTTTTCCAATGTCTGCCTTAGCTGTATGGAACTTGGGAGTTCAAATGGGCTGCAATCCTATATGGCTCAGTGTAATGTAGTAGAGATAGCCAGCATGGTGTAGTGTTTTGAGTGATAAACTATGACCAGGGTTCGATTCCCCACTTGGCCATGGAAACCGAGTGGGTGACCTTGGGCACATCACACTCAGCTCTAGAAAACCACATGACAGAGTCACATTGGAGTTATCATAAGTCAGAAAATACTTGAAGAGCACACAGCAAAAACAACAAAGTGTAGTAGATTTGCATGGAGACCTATGCTAATCTGAGCAATATGTCATCTCTTAACTTACTGAAAAGCTTCTGAAGCTTCCTTCCCCATTCCCCAACAGGATCTCAAAATGCATCTGGCTACATCCTCATAGGCAGACATGAAGTGATTACAGCAGTGCTGAGATCCCTGGAGGATTCCAGCAGATCTCAGCATTGATGTTGTCATTTTGCATCTGGCTGCAGGGAGACCATTCTGAGATCCTGTCCATTTCCCACAAAGCAGAAAATGACTGGAGGGCGGCCTTAGAGACTGTTCAGTAAGTTGCAGGGGCAGGCTTTGGCAACCGTGGAGGAAGGAGGGGAATACCAGTCCCTCCAGTGCCCAGAAAAAGGACATACGCAGGACTTGGCGAGTGCAGGGGGAAAAGGCCCAAATGATATTGGCCAAGTAGTACAAGCATCCAGTGGTGGGAGGAGTAGAAACTATAGTACAGGACTTGCAGGAAAGGTCCAGGGACTTAAGTGTGTCTACACTAATGCACGGAGTATGGGAAACAAGCAAGATGAACTTGAACTCCTAGTATAACAAAATAAATATGATTTGATCGGCATCACTGAGACCTGGTGGGATGAGTCTCATGATTGGAATGTAGGAACAGAGGGGTATAGCCTATTTTGTAGAAACAGACCAAACAAGAAAGGAGGAGGAGCAGCCTTGTATGTCAAGGATGTTTTCGCCTGTGAAGAGATCCAGGACTTAAACCCAGAAAGCCAGGTCGAGAGCATCTGGGTAAGAATTAAGGGAGCAAGAAACAATAGGGATATTCTGGTGGGGGTTTACTGCAGACCTCCAACCCAGACTGAGGGCTTTGATGACACCTTCCTCAACCAAATGACTGCACATTCAAAAAGGAGAGATACAGTAATGGAGATTTCAATTACCCGGATATATGTTGGCAGTCAAACTCTGCCAAGACAGCAAGGTCCAGCAAGTTTCTTGCTTGTCTTGCAGACAATTTCATGGTCCAGAAAGTGGAAGAGGTGACAAGGGGATCAAATATTCTAGATCTGATCCTGACCAACAGGGATGATTTTGTTAATGAGGTAGAAGTGGTGGGATCTTTAGGGGGAGTGACCATGCCCTATTGGAATTTGGCATTCAGTGGGAAAGAGAAGATAAGTGTAGCCAGACACTCATCTTAGATTTTAAAAAAGTGGACTTCTGTAAACTTAAGGAGCTGCTGGCTGAAATTCCGTGGTCAAGAACAGTGAAAGGAAAAGGAGTTCAGGAGGCATGGGAGTTCCTTAAAAGGGAGATACTGAAGGCACAGTCTAAAACTGTGCCAATAAGGAGGAAAAATGGAAGGCATCTGAAGAAACCAGAATGGTTGACTAAAGAACTCTCAGCTGAGCTAAGTGTTAAGAGAAACATGTACAAGAAATGGAAGAAGGGGGAAACCACCAAAGAAGAATTTAAGTAAGTAGCCAGGAGATGTAGGGAGAAGGTCAGAAAGGCTAAAGCACAGAACGAACTTAGGCTGGCCAGAGACATTAAAAACAATAAAAAAGGCTTTTTTAAATATGTCTGCAACAAAAGGAAAAAGAAGGAGACGATAGGGTCGCTGCACAGAGAAGATGGCGAATTACTAACAGGGGCAAGAGAAAAGGCAGAACTGCTTAACACCTTCTTTGCCTCAGTTTTTTCCCAGAAGGATACACGCACTGAACCTGGCAGTTGGGGAGCAGGTGAGGAAGCAGGGGAAATGCGGCACATAATAGGTGGTACAGAAATACCTGGCCACACTGGATGAATTCAAGTCTCCAGGGCCAGATGAATTGCATCGTAGGATATTAAATGAACTGGCAGAGTTCATTTCGGAACCGCTTGCTGTAATATTTGAGAAATCTTGGAGGACAGGAGAAGTTCCAGCAGACTGGAGGAGGGCAAATGTCCCCGTCTTCAAGAAGGGAAAAAAAGAGGACCCAAATAATTATCGCCCAGTCAGCCTGACATCAGTACCCGGAAAGATCCTGGAGCAGATAATTAAGCAGTCAGTTTCTAATCACTTAGAAAGCAGTGCGGTAATCATGAGAAGTCAACATGGATTTCTCAGAAATAAGTCATGCCAGACTAATCTTATCTCTTTTTATGATAGAGTTACTAGTTTGATAGATGAAGGGAATGTTGTAGATGTAGCATATCTCAATTTCAGTAAGGCCTTTGATAAAGTTCCCCATGACATTGTTGCAAAGAAGCTAGTAAAATGTGGACTGGACAGGGCTACTGTTAGTTGGATTTGTAATTGGTTGGCCGACCGAACCCAAAGGGTGATCACGAATGGCTGCTTTTCATCCTGGAGAGAAGTGACTAGTGGGGTGCCACAGGGTTCTGTCCTGGGCCCAGTGCTGTTCAATATCTTCATCAATGACTTGGATGAAGGAATAGAGGGCATGCTGATCAAATTTGCAGATGACACCAAATTGGGAGGGGTTGCTAATACTCCAGAGGACAGGATCAAAATTCAAAATGACCTTGACAGATTAGAGAGCTGGGCCAAGGCTAACAAAATGAAATTCAACAGAGAAATGTAAGGTCCTACACTTAGGTAGAAAAAATGGAATACAGAAATATAGGATGGGGGACACATAGCTGGGTAGCAGTACGTGTGAAAGGG
The DNA here is from genome assembly GCA_948474755.1 of Ctenosaura bakeri. Taxonomy (NCBI): domain Eukaryota; kingdom Metazoa; phylum Chordata; class Lepidosauria; order Squamata; family Iguanidae; genus Ctenosaura; species Ctenosaura bakeri. The sequence continues at coordinate 169,542 of CAOLHI010002001.1, read as the reverse complement.
ATCTAGGAGTCTTAATAGACCACAAGCTGAACATGAGTCAGCAGTGTGATGCGGCAGCCAACAAAGCCAATGCAATTCTCGGTTGCATCAATAGGAGTATGGTGTCTAGATCGAGGGAGGTACTGGTACCACTCTACTCTGCTTTGGTTAGACCTCATCTTGAATACTGTGTCCAGTTTTGGGCACCCCAATTCAAGAGGGACATGGTCAAGCTGGAGCAAGTCCAGAGGAGGGCAACCAAAATGGTGAGGGGCCTGGAAGTCATGCTTAGAGGATAGACTTAGAGAGCTGAGTATGTTTAGTCTGCAGAAGAGAAGGTTAAGAGGGGACATGATAGCCATGTTTAAATATTTGAAGGGATGCCATGTAGAGGAGGGAGTGGGCTTGTTTTCTGCTGCTCCAGAGACCGGGACAAGGAGCAATGGACTCAAGCTGCAGGAAAGGAGATTCCACCTGAACTTCAGGAGAACTTCCTGACCGTCAGGGCTGTCCGGCAGTGGAATCTGCTGCCTCGGAGTGTAGTGGAGTCTCCTTCCTTGGAGGTTTTTAAGCAGAGGCTGGATGGTCATCTGTCGGGAGTGCTTTGAGGGTGTTCCTGCATGGCAGGGGGTTGGACTGGATGACCCCTGTGGTCTCTTCCAACTCTACATTTCTATGATTCTATGACTCTATGTGTAAGGGAAACTTACATTTGCACAAGGGAAACAGGATACCAGCCAAGGTTTGGCATTGTTATCATCCTTTTGGTGTGCTTAGCTTGGAAGAAAGCAGGGCAACTGATCATTAGAGATCTGCCTTTGCTGTATGATACTCACTGCCTCCAATTTTTCTAGTTTTATAATCAAGTTGTATATTGGAAGGATTCTAGAATGTGTAATGTTTATGCCCATAGACATCAGCTACATCCCATATTAGTCCTCTGTCACATATAGGATAATCATAGGAAGGTTTAACTGCCACTGTGTGGTTAACACCATCAGCAGCACTTTTCCACTTATGAGAAGAAGGGGGTGTTATGGTCCACAGGAGTAGCCCCCTACTGAGCCTTGTCTTTCTCAACAACTAAGTCAGTCACTACCTGTGAATTCCCAGGCTTGGTGGAACCATAGGGGTCAGGTTTTATACCAGTGAAAGATAGTAACCATTGTTTTTGTGATTAGGAGAACTCTTTGACAGTATAAACAGATTATTGTTCAGATACACCATAAGAAAGTATTTTGCACAAAAACCAATGTGCAGTCCACTTCAGGATTATGTGGTAGTAAATCCTTTTACTTTTTCAGTGGGGCTTGCCACCAAGTAAGTGCATATAGTGTAACAATTCCATGTGGCTTGATCTAGTTGACTTTTAGCTTTTAGGTCCCATTGACTTTAGTGGGACTTGTTTTGTTTTATTTTATTGCATATTTTTGTCCTGGTCCTAACTGGCTGTAATTGTTATGTACAGTACTTACACTGAAATTAATGAGACTTTAGCTGAAGTTTATCTTATATCTTATACTTGTTTAGTGATTCAATGTAGTATCTGAGTCTAATACAGAAGTATGATTTCAAGTATAAACTGAATGTGTGAAAGAATTCTTGGCTTAACAGTGATTTAAAATGCAGCCTCCTTTAGTATCTTTCTGAAATTACTCAGATTTTACTGCAATTGAATTCTTTGTGCACAGAGGATGATACCTTGAGCGAATCATCTGCAGATAGTTTGCTTTGGAGTGATGATGATTGTAGTCGGGACATTGATGTAACAACCAATCCTGATGAGGATCTTGAAGATGATGACGATAATGACTTTGAGATTGTTCGATGCATTTGTGAAGTTGAAGAAGAAAATGACTTTATGATTCAGGTACGCAATGATAGATTGTGAGTGTGTTAATAAAGTAAACCTGAGGTGGACAGTTGTAGTGATGGTCAGTTTTCACCCCCACATAGGTCTGCACTAGCTGATAGTGAGATCTTGAAGTTACAAGCTCTACTTCTAGTTTGCACTTCCAGGGTTTTCAGCCAATGTTCTTGCAGGGGCAGTTGGAGTGTTAACAGGGATATTCTGTGGTAATAACACTGCTCCAGGTGGTGTGTTGGGCTATATTTTGGGCTTTTTCTTTAAAAGAGAAAGGAGATTTGAGGAGGGGAGGTGTTTGGGGCTTTGTTTTCCCAATTTCCAAGTAAACGAAAACAGTCATTTACTCAGACTATAGTGCAAGTTATCTCTGAGTAACCGATCTTTAGGATAATTGTTTCTCTATGTTTTTATAATATATACATAGGATTATATATTTCATCAGTGACACCTCAATACTAAATTAGTGCAATAGTACTGTAAAAATTTTTATGTGGAATTATTTACTAATGAAATATATATTGCAGAATATTAATAATTTTTCACTTTTTTTACATCTCTCTCTCTCTCTCTCCATGCTTCTTTTTCACTATTTTCTTTATAATTCTTTAAAATCAAGTAGTAGAAAATGCATTTTCTCTTTTTCATCTGTGTACCCTTAAATCTTCTGCAGTTCTTGTTCAGGTTTATAATTAAAATATTAACATATGAAACCAATTCTGAAGATTTTAGATTGATGCCAGTCTCCCAGGTTTTCCCTCCCTGACTCAAGTCTTGTAAACTTGAGAAATAATTGGACAATTTCAGTCCATCTAACACCTTCTCAGTGTGGGGAACAGTGAATCAGTCACAATTCATTTGTGTTTGCAGTGGCCTTTACTGTTACTGTGTTAGTTCTGATAGTGGTATCATTGAAACTTTTTATTTCTCAGTTTGGAAATACGGTATTTTTGGAGCACATTTAACTCTTCTACTGCTTGAGCATTACAGCTGTGGAACGTCTTCTTCAATTCCAGTTTTAATCTGAGTTGGAGAAGAAACCAAGCTCTACTCCCCAGGTTTACTTGGAGGTTCCCTGCAAATACTGTCAGACTTTGCTGTACATTCCTGTAATGTCCTTATAATATTACCAAGAGCATGAGATTGAGCTTGCACTTAAACCACTTAGAAAATGTAATATGTTCATGTCTTACTGATCTAATTTTGTCTGATTTACAACAGTGTGAAGAATGTCTCTGTTGGCAACATGGAGTTTGTATGGGTTTATTAGAAGAGAATGTACCTGAGAAATATACCTGCTATATTTGTCAAGATCCTCCAGGTACAAAGATTTCTAAAGTTGCAGAATCTTCTAATAATATGTAATAATTATATTATTTTATGTCTTTCAAAAGAAATTAATTTCGTCTGGCATTCTGTTCAGCGGTTATGAGTTTATAGTCTTGTAGATTTGCAGTTTTGTAAGTTTGGCGATTCACATTTACTGTCTTTAACTACTGAGTATGACCCAAAACACCTACCTTGTTTGCCAGGTATTACCCTGACCCAAGGGTTTCCAAAGTGCTGCAGTTTGGGGTGCTGGGAAATGATGGTTGCAGTGTTCTCCTGATTGCCAGGCATGGCCTTGAGAGATCTCTCCAGCAGCCTGTTCTCACCATACTGTGCGACTGGGAGAGTTCTGCAGACATCATTTCCCATTACACCAGTTTGGAGTGCCTCAGAAACTCTTTGGTTGTAGCGCTGCCTAGCTGAAAAGGTAGGTGGCATTGAATGAGTGGCATTGTCAGACTTAGCTACATCACAGTTATATCTGATGATGCAGAATCTCATCCTTTGTTTTTAGTTTGTAGCTTGTAAATGCATTATATCTAACATGATGCATGGAGTATTTTCTCATATTAGTTGTCATTTACATTGTACACTTTGGAGGGGTCCAAACTAAACATATTTAACAACTATTGAGTTTAGGTAGGAAATTATCCTATACTGGATGGTGTTACAGTCCCCCTAACAATGCAGGTCTGCAGCTTGGGTGTGGGTCTAACCCTGAGTCTGGAAGCTCAGGTTTCAGCAGTAAGAGGGAATGCAGTTGCACAGTTAAAGCTTGTGTGTAAGATGCACCCCTTCCATGAGATGTCAGGCCTGGCCATAGTTACATCCTGGTGGGATTACTGTAGCTTGCTTTACACAAGACTGCCTTTGAAGGGTTTTCAGAAACTTCAACAAGTCCAAAGAGCTGCCACTGGATTACTAACTCAGGCTGATTACAGGGAGCACACATCTCTTTTGTTGCGACAGCTCTGCAAGCTGCTGGCTCATTTCCAGACAATTCAAAAGTGCTGGGTTTGACCTATAAAGTCATATACAGCTCAGGTCTATATTCTCCCTTACAAACATGTCTGTGCTTTGAGATCTGCTGGAGAGGCCTTTCTCTCTGTCCCATCACCCTCACAAGTACAGCTGGTGGGAATATGGCAGAGGACCTTCTCAGTGGCTGCCCCCAGGCTCTGGAGCTCCCTTCCCAGGCAGGTTAAACTAGTACCCTCCCTACCCTCTTTCAGTAGACAGGCAAAATTGTTCTGTTTTAACAGGCCTGCCTAACCAAAACAGCGTGCTGGATTTTCTATTTATTGTCTTTGTTGTGCTGTTTTTTAAATGGTTTCTGTTTTTAACTGGTTTTTAATTTTTTTAAATGTTTGTATTTAGTGAAATTTTAACTACGTTTTAAAATGTGTTGTAAGCCATCTTCAGTTCCAAACTGGGGAAAAGTGGGATGTAATAGTGGTAATAGTAGTAGTAGTAATAATAATAGAAGAAGGTAGCATTGTAGGTACATTTTGCTGGTTATGTGCTAACAGCTTGTGAAATGTATACATTGTGTTGGATTCCTTTCCCATCTTTGGAAATAGTAAACTAGTGCCTATAGTAGTTTGTAGTTGACAGCCAGTATAGGCAGAGGACCCATTCATAACTTGTGTCTTCTCTTGCAGTTCTGGCAAGGAAGGAGCTTCTGTTAACTAATGTACATTGACCTTTTAAAAGCAGCAACTAACTTTTAATTGATAGGAGAGGACAAGAAAATAACAAGGACTATGATTTACCTGTCTGTGGCAGAAAAAAAACTAGGTGGCACTATGAGGCTAGCTTGGTGTGTGGTGGTAGCACTTGTTTCTTGCTAGCAGCAAAGAATGTTTTATTTGTATATGCAAGCATAGTGATTTGATTACCTTGGTTTGAAAGAGAGGGGTTTGTGCAGTATAGTACTGTGCATACTTATTTAGAAGGAAATCTTGCTGTGTTCAGTGATGCTCATTAATAAGAAGTCTGCATGGAGCTGCATACATGATGATTTTAATAGTTCTGCAATGCAAGCCAGTGCTGGTTTAGAATGAAACTAACATCATAAGAATTGGATTGTATACATGCAATTAGATAAAAGGAATCCTTTATCTATTATTTTACTAGTTCTTAAAATTCAGAGAAGATTTAGTAGTAGTCAGCTTCATTCTTCTATGATGTTTGAGTTGATATTCTTTACTACTCAGCAGGTTTTTCATTTATTGAGAATATCGCATTAAAGTTGGGTTCTGCAGTATTTCTTTTGCAAAAACACCATAAATGAAAACAATCGAGATGAAGTAGTAGAAAATCAGGACTTTGTTAATAGTGATCTTCATATATTTATTTATATGTGTTATTTACATCTTCATTACTCCTGCTTTCAGGTAAAAGATCCAGCTTGAAGTACTGGTATGAAAAGGACTGGTTATGCAGTGGTCACATGCATGGCTTAACATTTTTAGGAGAAAACTATTCCCACCAGAATGCTAAGAAAATAGTAGCTACACACCAACTTCTTGGTGATGTGCAAAAAGTGATAGAAGTACTACATGGCCTTCAACTGAAGATGAGCATTTTGCAGTAAGCAGTGTTTTTAATATCCTTTTCTGAATTATACTGGTGTTTTGCAGAGTCAAGTCTGGTTCTAATTTGCATATTTGTTTTGTATATAGTGTTATATAGTTTCAAGTATATAATGGGATGTTTTGTAACAATCTTACATCATAATTAAGCATCATTCCCCACCTCAGTACAGCTGGAGTTCAGCACAGCTTTTCTGTTTTAGATTAGCTACGGCTTACAGTGTTTTTATTGTACCAAAGTAGACAGTCGCTAATTTTAACTATGGTTTCGTAATTATGTTAGCATTTTGTCTTAAGTTGTCAGATAATTTATTCATAAAATATTATTGGAAGCACAAAGTGGTTCTTTTTTCCCTTGGACAAAAAAAAAAAACACAAACGTAAAGTTAATGCCTGTTTTGGTAGTTTTGTTCCTCTCTGAAATTTTCCTACCAGTCCTTCTATGTTAAGAAAAATGTTACTGCTGTATTTCTGCATTCCATATATGTTGAATGCACAGGAACAAAGTTGGTAATTGTAGGAGCTACCAGCTACTGTGTATGTGCTCTGAATGTGCCTGCTGCTCAAAGGACATTTCTAAATCATACATCTCTCAGTAACACATAGGATAGTTTACTTTGTGAATGAATACCTGGCTTTCATGGAAGCTCTTGTTTTTGTGTCAGTAATTTAATAATTTATGTAATATAAGAATCTGTACTTACAGTGCACCCTCTTGTGGTGTGACTTTGGCATACACAAATCCAAGGTCTGACAAAGTATCCATTATTTTCAATGGATGTGACAGGCATGTGCCCATGCTTCCACAGCTGCGCACACATTGCATTAATTGAAGATAGTGGGATGCAGTTGTTGACTTCTTTTGTTTTACGTCGGGGTTCCTGGAATAGAATGAAGGGTGTACTGTACACTGATCCTTGCAGTTATTTGGAAAGTCTGTTTTTTACTGAGAAAATATTAATCATTGTAAATAGTATGTGCTTTTTAGGGCTTCCGCTCTTTTAGTTACAAACTTTGTAAATTAATTTGGATGCTGACACTGATGTAATTCTATGATGTTCTTCTGACATGCATTTTAAAGAATACTAGTTATTATTACAGTAGTCCTCCACATTTGTGAGGGTTGGGGGCACAGAACCCTTGTGAAAGTGGAAAAATTATGAATAACTCCCACCCCTGTGATTGCCTTCCAGATCTCCTCCCTCCCATTCCTTTACCTCTGGCCCCAGCATTGGGGGGCAGGGGAGAAAAAGACACACTAAAAGGCTTACCAGTACTTTTCCCTCAGAGGGAGAAGAGCACAGTTCATCCTTTCTAGTTACTTCTGGTGGCCATCTTGAAAAGGGAGGGGTAGGAGCAAAGAGAGTACCTGACCAATCAGCAACCATTGTACCGCAGAAAGTGCTGCCACATGGGACAGAGAACACGGTTCCAGCAGTGGGAGGGAGTTGCTTACCCCCCCTCCCAAGTCTGTTTTAAACACAAGCCAGGCAAGCCTGGGGTGAGGAATGCAAGGGAATGGGAGGATGAAAATGGGCGGGGGAGGCAAATACGTGCCTCGGAAATAATCAAATTTGTGAAGGTCAAACTCGCAAATGTAGAGGGAGGACTGTAATTGTATCTTTTTGCTCAGGTCAAGTTCATCTTTGTTGTATTGTTTTTGTTTAAGAGCATTTATCAGATCTGTGAAGTATTTAAAAGGCCCACATAGCAGCCAGTCACAGGTTGATGTTATGCTGAATTCACTGAAATTTGACATTCAAAATGCAGAACAGAATAATAATGTTAAAATCAATACTTATATTGAATATTGTCATACTTACTTTAACAGAAGTTTTAAGTGTTACTTATTTTGCCTTTTCATCAGAAGCAAAGAACATCCTGACTTGAAGCTATGGTGTCAGCCTTGGAAACATCTGGATGTGGAAGAGAAATCTCATACTATGCGCCTCATTCATGTTGAAGAAAACTGTTGCAAAGAAGAGACTGCAAGTTACAGAACTTTTAATGGAACCATTGAGAAACCTTCAACCATTCCTTCTGTAGAGGAATCTTACATTACTAGTGAACACTGTTACCAAAAACCTCGAGCCTACTATCCTGCAATAGAACAAAGACTTGTTGTAGAAACCAGAAATTCGGACATTGATGACAATGTCAATAGGATAAGAGAGAATGGAGATGATACAATAGTGGAGAGGTTGGGATGGGAGCTGGATAGAGAAATATGCAAGTTGGAAAATGAGTCAAAACATAACTACTCTAAGGTATGTTGTTCTGGAGTATTCTTGGGTTTTAGCGATTGGGAGAAGAACCTGCCGCACTGGAAATGGAATCCCTGCATAGTGGAAAGCTAAGCTTGGATACTAGGATGATATAGCACATTGGATGATACAGCTTACAGTTTGGGGGTTCTATAGTGGTGTTAGTGGACATAAGGGCAAAAAAATCAAATAATGCATTACCGATGAACTATACCAGATAAACTGGAAAAGTCAAAATAGAACCATTGAAAACTCTTTATGTCTTATATCTGTTTCCTGAAATAGTGATCATGTTCAAGCTAATAGGATATAAGCTTATGATTGTTTTAGGACATTGTAATAGTTCTGTGTGAGTTCAGAGTATTCAGATTTTTAATGTTTGTGGTAGCTCTTGTGTATATTCATTGTGTATGAACATTTCATAAATCTAAATTATTTGAACAAGCATATTGTTTTAGTGAAAATTATGTTGGCCAGTTCAAATCCTATTAGAATTATTGACTCGCATATTTTGGCAGGTGAGAGAAAAAGTCACATCTGAAGAAGACAGTGAAGTGAAGCTGCTGGAGAAAGACAAGGAGGGAGTTGTGAATTCCCAGTTGCAATGGCAGCTTAATCTTTTAGCCCATGTTGAGTCTCTGCAAGATGAAGTTACTCATAGGATGGATTTAATTGAAAAGGAACTAGACGGTAAATAGCTTTCATTTCCTTTTCCTCAGTACTTTGGTGCTTATAATGATTGTTTTCATTCAGAATGCAGTGTATTTTGTCTACAGTTGCTGATTTCTAATCTGCTAATTGCTGTTATTTCTGTACAGCAGTACCTTTTATGGATTGTGCTACATGTAATTCTAATGGTGTAGCAGTGGTTTTTAATTAGTTCAGTTAAACAAATCCTTGAATATTAGATTCAGTTCTAAAGCAAACGATTCAGTTCTAAAGACCAGGGTTCAATTCCCCCCTCAGTCATGGAAGCACACTGGGTGACCTTGGATGCAAATCTATTTTTACATTGTTAAATTCTATGGGGAGGTTGTATTGCAGCACTTTGGTTGCTTTAGTGTTCTTTTTTAGCTTTTATCTTTGATGTTAGCAGTTCATGGCCTGTGCAACAGTCGCCTCCTGATCTTGATTTTGCGGAGAGAATGGAGCCCGTCCATCTTCTGCTTCTAATTGTATAGTCTGTTTGATTCCTGTATTGGCCATCAGGTGATGTCCACGTAAACAGTTGCCTGAAGAATGTGTTTGCAATGAACAAATTGTTTGCCTCACAAAACCAGTCACTTGCTCTCTTGCTTCATTTCTTGATCCTAGGCCAGTTTCCTACAGTCATTGATTCCCATCTGTTTCTTATTTTTGCATTCCAATCGCCTGTGATTAACAAGAAATCCTGTTCTAGTATGTGATCAGCTTCCACCTGGACTCTAGCATAGAATCTTTTAATTTCTTCTTTTTCTGCCTCTATAGTTGGAGCATAAACTTGTATTATGGTTATATTGATAGGTTTTCTCTGAAGTCTTATTGATATGATTTAGTCAGACTTTGCAATCTATCCTTTGATGACTTCTGCTACATTTCTCCTCACTATTAATACCACAGCATTTCTTCTTAGATTTTCATTTCCTGAGTAAAAACACTGTGGAATTGTCTAACTCAAAATGTACCATTCCTGCTCACCTTACCTCACTCACCTGAAGTACTGCCATATTTATATGTTCTACTTCTTGTTTTACTATATCTAGCTTCCCCTGATTCATTCTTCTCACAGTCCTACTGTCTCTGTTGTGTAGCTTTGGACTTTCCTTTCACTTCTGAGAGTGTCAACAGCTGAACGACCTTTCGGCTTGAATCCATGTACTTCATTAGCCACTGCACTACTTATTGTCCTCCACAGTACCACATCTTATGACAAGTGAAGAATTTTGTCACAAGATTTGAAACTGAATCATAGTCTGAAAGCATTTTAATTTCAGTGTTGGCTATGATGTGTTTGGAGAACAATATAGTCAGTCCTAGAATAAGAATTATAATAAAATGAATGATGATGATGATTATATAATACATTTTTATTTGTTACCCACCTCTCCTCAAAGCTCAAGACAGGGTGCAACAAAGGTAAAAATACAATTAAAGCCAGCATGCCAATTAAAAAAACATTAAAATTAAAACACATTAAATACACTAACAGCATAAAACCATACAAATACCATAATTAAAAATACATCATAGTTAAAAATAGACTAGGTAGGCCTGCCGGAAGAGATGAGTCTTTAGAAGTTTTTTAAATTGAGACAGCATATTTTGCTGTCAGATCTTCCAGCAAGCCATTCCACAGTCTAGGGGTGGCCCACAAAAAGGTCCTCAGGAGTACTGTGTGTAATACGTATCCTCCATTTTAAAATGGTTCCAAACATCAATGAGATGCATTGATTTAGCCATTGGTGCAAAGATTTAGGTGTCATATAGCTGTTTATCATACTAGATCTGTCTTTCTGAAAATATAGTACCTTAGAGTACTATAATAAGCTCTCCATTTGAATGCTGATAAATTCGGAGAAAGAGACCTTGTAGTAGAATGAGTGTTCAATATTTTTATAGAATTGGTTAAAGTTTGATTTGGAAAATAAACTGCACATGTAGCTGTTTGCTTTGTATTCAGGGGGCCTTTAACCATATTGTATCTATAATTATTTGAATAACTTTCTTTAAAATGCAGTACAATTTGATACCTGATGCAATGTTTTGTTTTACTTGATGCAGAAGAGCTATGTATATACTCCTTAAAAGGTTTTTCAATAAATGATTATCCTGGCTGATCAAATTATTTTCTTGTAAATAAGTTGTGTATTTTGCATCTTCTTTGGGGGTCTTGGTGACTCACATAGGCAGAGTGGACAAGTTGTTTGTGCAGAACTCTTCAGAAACATCTGAAGCGAAGTATTTTAACTGGGACAGGCTTCCTGCTGAGCGGGCATATCTAAACTCCTTTTCCCTTTCTGTCTACTGCAATTGCATGTTTGGAGTTTCTTCCCTTTTCCAAAGAATATGGAATAATGCTCCATTTATCTCATCTCACTGTCTTTTTTTCATCTTATTTTGTCCTTTCAGTTCTTCTCTTCATCTTTCTAATCATTTTTGCTTTCAGCTTTTTTTAAATCAGTGCTGGTATTTACCTTTTCCTTGAGACTTTGGCTCAGGGCCTCATGAACTTCCTTCAAAAAATACTGACTGTGGAGTAAAATCAGTTTGCTAGGGCCAGCTATGTTGCCCTTCCTGTCTTTTTTGCTTCAGAAAAAAAGTGAAACAGGCATGATTGCCCACTCCATCTCTTTAGACTGATGGATTAAGGATCTTTTCACTTGTCAACTAACCCAGATTCTGTCTGAGATTCCATTATCACCTTCTCGTGACCTGAGCATCCAGTCCTTAGTAATAGTTAAAACCAGATATGCAGAGTTATCATAAACTTCTTAAGTATTGGAATCTCAGGATGTTTACATGCAATAATGAACAGGCTTTTTTGGTGATCTTTTCGGTTGTTATATTGTGTGCATTCATAAATCTACCCAGAAGCTTTTGGTGAGGAACTCTTTATCCGTGCATAATGATCACTGCATCCTTCTTGAGAAAGCTGTCAGAACTGGAGAGGCAAAGCATTACTTTGTAGAAATCTGATTTGTCATCTACATAATTTGTTTTTTGTATGCTTTGTATATTTTTCCACTGAGGTACTTGGCACAGATGTTAAGCTAAGTGTGACTGGCCTATAATTTCCTAGAACCCCTTTGAAAAATCAGGTTTATATCCATTGGCTACATCCCAGTCCTTGGGTTCAGGGGAAAGTATGGAACAGTGTCCACGTGTATGTGTGTGTGTTGTGTGTATTGTGAAACTGTGTTCTTGTGTTAGTTGCAGATATTAGAACTACTTATTGGAGCAATCTGATTAGAAAAGGGCATCTGGGAAAAATACTTTAGAAGAATAAGTAAATAGTAATTATAAGAAATTTATACTAAGTATAACCATTGAATCTTAATTATTGAATGTTTGAAAATTAATGTTTGTTTCTGGGTGTTTTTTTTTTCCAGTTCTAGAGAGCTGGTTGGATTATACTGGAGAACTGGAACCACCTGAACCACTAGCTAGACTCCCCCAGCTGAAACATTGTATAAAACAACTTCTCACAGACTTGGGCAAAGTACAACAGATAGCACTTTGCTGTTCAACATGATATTGGTGATTTCTGCAAGATGGCTGAAGAATATCACATGGCAAGCACTCTTCTGTTTAAGTGGAATAACATGCTTGTTGCCTGTGATGCAGAACTGACTTCAGGGAATTGTTTAGGGAAAAGGGTTACTCTTCAGAAAAGTAATGAGATATGGCCCTTATCTTTTGTTCATTTGGCTTTTGCTAGGCATTTTTAACATTATGAAAAGGGATTTGTTCTTGTCTTCAAAGTCTAGGAGGAGGTTGGCAACAGACATTTCACTCCTTGTATCAAGTTGTTGAACTAACATTATTGTTCTTTACATACACTGACAATATTGTGCCACTGGAGAACAAAGTTCTAAGAGCCAAAAATGATTAATTGACCAAGGCTGTAAATTACATTCTGCATAATTAATTTAAGTGACTAGTGCGCCAGACACAGTCATACTTTATTTTCATGGTTTATACATAACCACAGTATTTAATCCATAGAAGATATTATTTTTGAGCCTAGCAAGTATGAATGTCTAATTTTATTGTATACTGTTACAAGAGGTTTGCAGATGATGACCCGAAACTTATCTGCTATTTTTAATAGGTGAAGTAGAAGGTCACAGCTTGGTTGCACTTCTTTTCCTAGTAAATGATCGTTTTCATATTTATCATGTCATTGTAGCATGACTTTTATGGTACTGGGAAGCCCATTTATGTTGTACTTCTGTGCATTCTTGAATTTATAAATCTGTTCATGCTGTCCCTCCCATGACCTAGTGCTAATGAGACACCCTCATGGTAGGGTACAGAAGAGTCAGAGACTAAAGATGTACTACAGATTGAGATTTAGCCATGGTCTGTAATAGATACTGTGTAGTTTTCTATCCTACTGTTAATGATTGCCATTCCGGTTATAGTTTGAAATGTAGTCTTTTTCAATATTATAAACTTCCTCATTGTAGAGAATTGTAAATGTGTGGTTTTGGGAATCAGTTTATTTTATATTTGTGTAAATGAAGCCTCAAGATCTATGCATGAGGTACTGTTCCAAAAAATAATGGGACGTTATATTAAACAGTATGTTTTCAAAATCCCTTTTTGTACTTCTATTTTTAGTTTCTTTGTTTTATTTGTGAGATCAAAGTAAAAATGCTGCTTGAGTTGAAACTAGGTTATTCAGTACCTTTTGGAAACATTGGTGTATTGTAAGTATTTGGTATGTTTAAAAAAATGCTTGCAGATCATATTTCTGTTTTATTTTTCATTAACATCTGGGACAAAATTACTTTGAGAGGGACAAGAATGGACTATTTTTGCATTGAAGGTGTTCTGAATGTTGGATTTTTATTACCTTGATATTCTGTTTTTGACACCACCAAAGTTTGAAATTAAAGCACATTTGTGAATTGAAGATCTGTTAAGTGTACAAATTGATAATTATGGATACAAATCTGTAATGTTTATATGCTGCAAAATTATGTAAATTTCAGTTAGCCAATGTTTGTCATACAAGTAACAATGATTATAATTAACATTTTGACCAGCTAATATTTCGGAAAGAATTACTACACTATTCCAGGTGGAAACAAAGGCTTTTTGTGCCAAGACTAATTTCAGGGAATAATTTGTCTCCAGTTTATTGGCACTTACTGGTTTTAAGTGTAACATCTGTACAGCAGATAAACTTATTTTGCTGTAATAACTTGGAATAAAGCTTATGCAATGGTTAAATGACACATAATTGTTTCAAAGTCACATAGTTTTTGTATTGTCTGAATCTTCACAGTGGTTTTTATTTTCCAGGAATACAATATTTAGATACCATCTTTCTGTTCTCTGACTGTAAACAAATGCAAGACTAAAGCTTGCAGTGCTATTCTGATACTTGATTAACTTGTTCCTGTTTCTTTATCCATGTAAATCAGGAGTGGTTCCCTCTGCTGGTTCTGAGACCAGTATTATACCCCTGAAACTTTCCAAAGGTTGCATTGACTACACCAAACCAGCCATTCGTATTTTTTAAATATTAAACTGGGGGATGTGTGTGCGCAACATATTTAAAAGGCTGTTGTTTCAGGCCACTGGCCTTTTTTTTTTTTTTAATTTGAGGGCCACAACAATGGGGAGTGTTCTTAACAGTGGGAAAGGTGAATTCTGTAAGCTAGCTGTTGGCTTTCCTATACATCACAGCAAGGGATAAAACTACTAGCTATGCAAAGGAGAACTCCTCTTTTATCAGTGATAGAATAAAATCTAATTATACAAATTAGGTTGTTTGTATTCTTGCCAGTTCTTAGAAGTAACTACAGTCAGCCCTCCACATTTGCAGATTTGATTATTTGTGAGTTTCTCTAGCCCCTTTGTCCCACCTCAAGCACTTCTTTTCCAGGGACCTTCATTTCGACAGCTCTGATCAGGACATGAAGCACGTTTAAAACCTACCTCTGGTCTTCCTGCTCCATCAGCCCCTACCTGGCCAGCTAAGAATGGCTTGGAGCCTGATTTCTCAGCACTACAAACCCTATCCCAATGTAAAGGGCAAAAGAAAGGAAGTATAAGACCACTATGCTGACCCCACCGCCTTTCACTCTGCTTTTCCTGACCTGCTTTGACTTTGGGTGCCTGCTTTTCCCATCATGCCTTGCCTCTCTTCCCACAGACACAATGTACACACATTTTGATATTTGTGTTTTTCCACTTTTGTGGGGGTCTTATGGCCCTAATCCTGGCAAATGTGGAGAGCTGACTGTAGTTACAAATAAATCATTTGTAATTACCTTTTTCAATGATGAATGCATGTGTTATATTATAATTGCAACTTGAGAAATGACAATTTCACTCGTTTGTGATGTAACAGTAGTTACAGAGACATAGCCTTACTAAATGGCGAAAGAGGAAAATGACATGGTTTAGATGCAGAACCACCAGCTTTGTGTTGAAGTGACAAGGTGAACTAGAAGATCCTGTGTTTTGTCCAATAGACCAACAACTCATAAAGTTCCAGTTTTTAAATGTAACTTATTTGATGAAATGAGAAATCAGATGTTTTTTAGAAATTGCAGAGATAACAATGACTAACTGCTAACACAGTAGAAAATAACTTGGAAGTATAACTGATTCTTCATTTAAAAATAAGGCTGGCATCCTGTTCAGTAGTTATAAGATTATTAGTTGGGTCTGTGATCTTTAACTGCTAAGGATTCATATTTATTGTCATTAACGTGATCCAAAAAACTGTCTTTTTCAGCCTGGCAGTGCCCCAGTTGAAGGGTTCCTGAAGCACTGGAAAATCACTCAAACACTTTCCTGGTTGTGGGGCACATTGAGACTAGCAGTTGTGACAGTACCCCAAGAGGTCTCTTCAGCTGCCTGTTCCCAATGCACCCTGCAACCAGAAGAGTACCACAGATGTCATTTCCCAGTGTCCTGATATGTATGACCCGCTTACCCACGGATTCATTATCTGCTGATTCAGTTATCTGCAGTTGGTTCACTGCTGCCACCATTGCTGTGGCGGTGTGCGGGAGAGAAGCAAGGAGTATGAGATCGTGCCCCTTGCCGCCTTTTGCCCTTCCCCAGTCGCCCTGGCAGTGGGCAGGAAAGAAGCAAGAGGCAAGTGATCACACCCCTCGCCCTCTCCTGCCCCTCACCCTGGGCCTGATTGCAGCAGCAGTGGGCAGGAAAGGAGCAAGGAGTGCGATCCCACCTCCTCGCCACCTCGATCAGTGGGGGACAGGGTGCTCGCTGCTATCCGCAGATTTGAGTATCCATTGGGGGGCCTGGAACACCCACAGATACAGGGGTCCTACTGTACCTCAGTTGGGATGCTCCCTGGCTGAAAAGATAGGTTTTTGGAGGGTGGAATCATCAGACTTAACTGACAACAGAACTCCCATCATCATAGTTGTAGCTGATTGTGCAGGAACTTGGTCAATGCTTTCCAGAAATAGTATCTGACTGCCCATGTCAACTGAAGCAGTTGTATTGCCTTTCTCCTCCTACTCTCCCATTTGTCTTCTAAAGGAAGCAGATGTAGTTATTGACAAAAAGACATGCAGAATTGAGCTACCAGGTATGTGTTAGAGTCACAGTATGTGACTATTCAGGAGCTTTCACTTAAAAATAAAAGCTTGTATTGGAGTTATGGATGTTTAACTTGCAGTTCCATACTCATGACTCGTTTCTATTCACAATCCCTTCATATCCCTTTGTTGGGAGGACTTTCACAATCCCTATGTACCCTTCCCAACCTATAGTTAGCAAGCAGCAGCTGCTGCAAGCAGGAGGTGTCTGTTCCCCTGTTGCTCAGGAAGCAACTGTCTGTTTCCACTCAGCCCTCATGTGAGTGATCTCTGGCATGAGAAGGAATTGCAACAGGCACCCTGTTTCTTCCTGTCACAATGGAGATTGCTCATGGGAGCAGTCCAGCTGCTTTCCAAACAACAGGAAAACAGACCTTCCTTGATCACACCAGCTGTTGCCCAGTAAGTGGGAATTGGTGGCTCAAGCTAGAATTCACTGCATAGCACCAGAACTATAGTGCTTAACGCATACACATATATTAAAACTGCAGTGTTCTGGCTAATGTTCTTTTGAACTTCTTTCTGTTTTCTGGCGTGAGATTTAGTGAAAGGTTTGCAGGTAGCAATCAGGATTGTTAAAAATGGGCTAATAATTTCTACTTCTGTTAATATTACTCATAGTTTTACACTAGTAGGCACTGTTGGATGCACTTGAGTTATGTTTGTGTATTTTTTAAAATCAGAATGACAGGCTTTGATTTCATTCCCTAGGGATAAAGGAATTCCATGCAGGTCAGGGAGCAAGCTTGGAAAACAGCAGGTCTCCATTGGAAGCTTACTGGTTTCCAATACTAGTCAGAGAGGAAGGACTTCCTCCATAGCAACCACAGAATCCAAGCAGACTGATAGAGAAGTAATCTAAACACATCTATGGTTCTTTTTGAGGTATTTAAACAACATTCATCCTTCATCTGTAGAAGACAGAAAAATACAAAATCATTAGTAGTAGAAGGTTGCATCAGTAGACTGAGGTTTTAAGAAAGTAGGTTTCATTGCAATAGCATCCAATTCTTGCACTAAACTCCAATTCTTGTTTTGTCTTCATTAACTAGTGATGCAAGAGCTTTTCCATTGTTGCTCAGCAGAAATGTAAAAGAAGATGATTCATTGTAAATTTCTTCAGTCTTGCTCACAGCTGTATGATACAAAATTCTGTAGGTTTACTAGACATAAATACATGCTCATAAATATTCACAAAGTCTATCTGAATGGAATCCACAAAGCAGTAGCCAAAAAAAGGAGGTGAACATTGCCTTGAAGGGTCATTGCTTGGAGTAAGTTCATACTGCAGTCAAGGGGATGAGTCTTAAATTATGTTCAAGTTCTAGAAATGAATAGCAAGAATCCCCTTAAGTGTTTCTGGATCTCTTCTTGTCAAGTATGTCATCTAAGGGTAGGTCTTCAGTCATTAATAGATAAGATGTTACAGCTTCACGCAGACCCAAACTGATAGGAGAGTCTTCTGGTAGCGGTCCTTCTGCCAACAGGTCTGAGCTAAACAAAAAATATATCTGTGTAAAACATGCTGTAAAGTAGAAGAATGAGCATCTTCTAGAATAATTAGACTGTTGTAACTGATGCATTGTTCCCAGACAAAAGCCACTGCACATCTCTATTATTACTTGTAGAACTTGGTTCTCCATCGCTATTTGACAAACAATGTTTAATGCTTATCCTGTAGCTGAAGTATTAGCCTTGTACTAAACAAGGAACATAGCTTTATGTATTCATCCAGGATTGTAGCAACTATCCTCATCTTTTCAGATTCTTTAGAGTGGGACATAACGTACAAAGTACATGCCCATAAAGTGGGCCCACAAAAAGTGGCCATAATGTATACAGTTCAGTGAACCAAATAAAATCACACTTAGACACTCTCCAGGAACATTTTGTACACTGGTTTACTGCAACATTGTAACTGATTTGGCAGTTGTTCCGTATAACACCAGATTTACACCCTTTGTAGACTAAAAATATCCTGATCGTGCTCAAATTTTGTGACGCAGAATGGCCTGGGTGCATACTTGTGTAGCTAATTGAGCATACGTAACAGCGATTCATGTATTTCATTTGTTCAATGCTTCCCTGAACCGATCGTTAAGAAAATTTGAGCTATGTCTCTTCACTACTCATGTTCTAGAGTGAGAAAAGGCGGAATAAGAGGGGGAAAATACCTGTTGATGTCCTGCCAGTTGAGAGCTGGCTTGCTCACTACCACTGGTTTGGAAGGGTTCTGGAGGAAGTCTGCAGTAGATCCTTGAATGAAGCATGGCTCCTTCAAGCAACAGCATAAGCCATCTCCAGTTTCTACAGAGCAGGAGGAGGCAGAGAGTCAAACTAAAGCAAGATTTTTCCAAATCTTTTCAGATTCTATTATAATAGGAAAAATGACACAAAGTTGGTCTGGCACAAGTGTGCCTTAAAATTCTTGGTGAGTACTTTTCTATAGGTGCCAGTTACCAACATTCACTCGTGATCAATAAACAGGATTTTGGCCAATACACCTCAATTAATCTTGTCAAGTCCCTCAGAGACAAAGTAAACAGACTACAATTGGTAAT
Source organism: Ctenosaura bakeri (assembly GCA_948474755.1). Taxonomy (NCBI): domain Eukaryota; kingdom Metazoa; phylum Chordata; class Lepidosauria; order Squamata; family Iguanidae; genus Ctenosaura; species Ctenosaura bakeri. Next base: position 150,663 of record CAOLHI010002001.1, on the reverse strand, counting down.
ATAGTCAATCCTCCCTGTTTGCTAGAGTTAGGGGCACAGGACCCCTACAAAAATGGAAAAACCCCAACTACCAAAGAGTGTGTGTGTGTATGTCTGTGGGAAGGGGGCCAAAGCATGGTGGGCACCCAGGGTGCAAACCAGATCAGGAAAAGGAGAAGGCTGGGTTGGCATAGTAGCCCTATACTTCCTCTGTGACCATCTCCTTCCTTGGCTATGGGAGGGCATCAGGAGAGGGCTTGTGGTGCTGAGAAACTGGGCTGTGAGCCATCCTTAGCTGGCCATGCAGCAGTTGGTGGAGAGTGGGAGGACCAGAGGTGTTCGGAGTACAAGAGGGTAGGTTCCCCTGGAAAAAGAAGCAATTGGAAAAACAATCAAATCCATGGAAGTTAAATCTGCAAATGGGGAGGGCAGATTGTAATGACAGCTTGTAACCTCAGAAACAGTGTGACTGGTATAGGTTTAAGCCCCACGAGCTGTATGAATATCAAAAATATGAAATTGGTTGAGTAGCCAGTTGTCAGTTCTGGTGGCCAGGAAGACCCAGCTTTCCCATTTCCTACTGCATAAAAACAAAGTCCTTATTCTATTTGCTACCTAGAAAGGCTTACAGTGGGGCCCAATTGTATGTCTGAGAACTCCCCTCAAACCTGTTAAATTTCCCAGCACTTTCTCTCTGCACCACTGAGGGCTTTTATGAAAATTAGCTTTAAGGCAGACTATGCTAGTCTCTTCCAACTCTATGTTTCTTTGATTCTATTGTTCTATATTGGCAGCTTTCCCTGCTAGCCATCAAGGTTAGAAATACTGGTTGTCATCTATGCATGCTCATGAAGTCTTTGGTTGACATCCTTTTCACAAATTACAGTGCCCTTAAGTCTCACTCTTTGTCATCACAAGACAGTTTTATGGTCATTGCACAAGTCAGAATTCTGATTGATTGATTGATTGATTGATTGATTGATTGGATGTATGCCTTGCCTTTCTCCAAGGATCCCCAATGATTGAGTGATTGGCTTTATAACCCACCTTGGATTCCATCCTTTTGACCAGACAACAAACAGAACCCCCCCGCCACCTTTTAAACCATGCAGCCATCATCCTCTCCCAAGCACAGCCATTTCTGTGCTGCTGGAGTGTGAGGAAATGAGCAATTTTGGGTGTGCTGAAATCTAGGGACAGAGCTACAGAGATGTAGCCACATTTCCTGATGCAGGATCTTTTTTTTTTTTAATAATTTTTTATTGATTATATAACAAACAAAAAACAAAAACAAAAAATTAAACACCATGTGTTATACATAATAGTGAATCAAGCAAAAAAAAAGAAAAAATAATAATTTTTTCCTTTTTTTTCTTTTTCTAAACACTACAAACTTACATTATTATTTTTTCTCTTTTGCCCTTAAAATCATAAACTTGTTCAGCTTATTCTATATCATACTACTTATACATTTTTGTTACCTATCTTTAATTCTTATTTTCATTATATTCATTTTTATTATAATAATTTCATTCTTAATTCTATATTTTTTGCTTCCATTTAATCTATTACTATTGTTAAATATAATCTTATTTCTTAACATATCAAACTATCTCTAAAGGTAACCACTCCCCAAAGCCAGTTATCTTCTAAATTTTTTTTCTTTTATAAGAAGATTGAACATCATTATCCCATTTAATCAATAAATCACATGTTTAATGCACACACATAATAAAAAAAAAACAAAAAAAAAATGAACCCACCCCCCAGAGCCAACTTTTTATTTAATCCACTTTCCAAAATTGCCATTCTTCTTATGAAAGGGTAGCTTTACCTTCTCTTAACAAGGTTTTTTCCAAAAATATTTTCCAAATTTTTTCAAAATCATTCCCTTTTACTGATGCAGGATCTTGACCCATGTATATAAATACACATCTCTGTTTTACTGGTAGAGGTTAGTAGCAATTGTTTATTTTTGGGGCAGAAAGGAAAGATACTAGTTTTGGGAAAAACCTGTTGGTTTGACAGAAGCCATTTTTCACAGGAGGAGAACATAGGGTAACACATAGGCCCTCTGGTTCATTTCCTCCATTTTCTACTGTAAAATGATAGCCAAGATCCTACCAGAAAAGTTCCAGGGCTCACTTGCCTACTAAGTCGCTGGGCTTTAGGTCAGCCTTCACCAGTCAGGGGCCCTCCAGATGTATTGTACTATAGCTCCTACCACTTCCATCCGACATGTTCAGGGACCATGCTGGTTAGAGGGGATGGGAATGGCAGTTTTTCATATCTAATGATTCCCAGTTTTATGGTTACTCAACCTTTCACACATGACAATATATATATATTACTTTTGGGGGGAGGCACAAATAATGACAAAAGTGATTTTGTCATATCCTTTCATTCATCCAGAATGAAAGAAAATAAATTTACCAGAATAATAATCTACCAGCTCCTGCAGGCTTGAGAAGGTGAGGCTGGGTGAGATGTAAAGCCAGCTGTTCTCCAGACGATTAATGCGATAGTGTTTCACACAATCCCAGGAAGCACGATTTGTGTGTCTGATGGACAAGGAGTAGCAACCTGCTTGCAACAGACAACAGAATTCAGAACCATGCTCAAACATGAAAAGGCACATACTTATTCCATAGTGCATGCAGGGGCCTCCCAAGCCTGGGATTGCCTGATTCATTACGTAGTCTTGAAAGAGTGAGACCTCATGCTCTGTTGCTCATAGCTGAGCTATCATCCTCAAAATCTTGTGTGGACTGCCTTTATTTCTCACATGAAGAAGGGGAAAATTTTCAAAGCTAAAGTAAACATTACAGCAAGCTCTAGGCATGGTGAGTTCTCATACAGCACACAAAATGGTAACAATATAAAATGACCTACCTACCCCCCACCCAAGTTTCCCAAGCTAGTTTGGCTAGAGAAGAACCCCACCAGAAAAGGAAAAGTTGTAGTAACATACAAAAGAAGGAGAACAGCTTAGCTCTATCATGCAAAGGGTAGGCAACAGAGTAAATTGGGCTGCTGGAATAGCTGTGTTGTAAGAGGAGAGATCTAGCACCATGTTTCTTTTCTCTTCTTAGTCTTTGTTAGACCTGTGGATAATCTAATTCTAGAGCAGAATTGGAAAAGTATTGGTCTTCTACAGCTTCTATGGATGATGATGGAGGAGGAGGAGGAGGAGGAGGAGGAGGAGAGGAGGAACATATTCTACATCACCTACTTAGTAAATGTATTATTAAGTAACATCTCTTGACCCAGACCCCAAAGCCTACTTTATCAGTTGGCAGACTCATCAAGAGACAGAGGTCTGTTTACTGGGTATAGGAGAATGATGCTTCCACAATCCCCTCTCACCAGCAAGTGAGGCTTCGACAATCGGAAACAACCCTGTTGCAATTCCTTATTGTGGCCTCACTTGCTGACAGGAGAGAGTTGGAACCATCCTCCTTCTGTGCCCTTATTGCCAGCTGAACAGAGCTCCAGCTCTTAGTGCAGCTGCTGCTTAGTAAAGTAAGTTTAGAACGACATTTATGATTGTGATAATAATGCCGTAGTTGTGACTACATACCATTATTGAATACAGAGCAGTTAGCAAATCTACAATTGCAATATGGAATGTCAGGTATTGTTTCTTGCCTTTTTCCTAGTTTGGGACTCAATGCAGTGTGCAATATTGAAAGCCAACATAGTTAAACATTTGCAACACATAAAAGTTAAAAAGCAATTAAGCTTTTGGCTGGGCTTGAGTCAAAAACTTCTGTGTGACCCTGAGTTCTCCACCCCTGCTGTACAGCCAACCTCTCTCTCCAAAAAACTAGGAGCAATATAGGCCATTCCACCAAAGTACACCAACCCCTTTCTGCATTACAGCCTACTGATCTGACAAAAAGTCTTTCCCAAGTTTAAACTAAGTAAATAAAATAAAACAACCCCTCACCCCTATGAGGCTAGTCCACTTCCTTCCCTGTAATTCAAAGGGCTTCCATACCTTTCCTCATTTGGCTCTCTCTTACCAAGAAAGAGCCTTCTCGATTGTGAGGCAGCAGCAACAATTCCTCAGCTTTTGCACGGCTAATGCCCTCATAAAGCCACCTGGAAAAGTAAGAGGGCTGCATTGTTACTGTCCTTAAAATCTGCCCCATGCAAGTCACAGGAGGGATAGAAGACTGGCTCCTGAAAAGTGTTGGGAAGGGGGTAATGTGTATTCTTTCTCACAGGTTTACTCCAGGGTTTGGGTGCAGACACACAGGAGCCTTATTGCTGCATAAAACACCCCTAATACATCTATATTGATGTTCTATAAAACGACAACTCCTACCTGTGAGAAATTTTAGCCACATGGTTGCTTGGAATATAGCAGTCCTTGCCAGTCAACACTGATTCCACTTTCCACCATTCACCCTCTCTGCAGAAACAAAGCAATAATATGAAGAGATTAATTCAAGCAAAAAATATTTTGAGGGCAGGCCTCAGAGAGTCCAGAACATCTCCATGGGAGCTTCTTTCAGGATGGCTGTGAAGGTGGCCTAGCAAGAGTTCTAGTCCTCCAACCTCTCTGTTAGCCAAGATTGCCTCTACTATTGGGAAGCCTGAAGCAACTCCCTTGAGACCTAGGAGTCATGGTGGCACAGGATTCTGGCATTCCCCTTCTGGTAGATGTACCTCACAGTGTGTTCTCTGGCTTCTTGGCCTGCACACCTACTACCCTCAAATACCTCAGAGAATACAGATGTTGTTTGTTGTATGGGGGTTTTCCTCTCTCAGAAAAATGTCTTGCTGCAGCCCAGCAAGTACTCACTCAGATAACAACTTCAGCTGCTCTCCCATCCTTAGAATTGGCTCCACATGTCCAGAAGGGAAATTGCACACTGCAACTGCCACAGAAATACTTGCATCTGTAAGAGAAAAGAAAAGGTGTATGTGGGACTTCGTGCCTCCTTATATCTGTAATTTTCTTGCTTCCCCTGAAGAGGAACTGAAAACTTCAGCTAGTCCAGAATGCAAAAGTGAGGATTTTGGCAAGAGTTCGCTAGGTAGTTGGCATCCTGTTATTTCATCTTTGGTTGATGCAAAGGGAAGAATTCACTATTCTCAACCTTTCAAACTTCACCTTCCTTCTGCAGCTTTCCCCCTGTTTCAAAGCTACATAGTGACCAGGAAAGAGCAAGGGGTGGAGCAGATATGTGGCCAAGGAATTCATCTTCTGGAACCTCCCGAGGTACTTCAGAGCTGCTGGAGGATGATGTCATCATTGTGTGGCCAGCTATAGGGTCCTAAGTAGCTGCCCCCCACTTTTCATTAGCTACCAACCAGCTGTGGGTGGGTGCCCTGCAGGAGGGGGATGAGTTCTACAGGAGCAGATAGGCAAACAATATGTAGTTCCAGCTGAACAGAACTTTACACCCTTCTACCACTGTAGGATCTCAGTCAGGTAGCTCCTACGAAAATTACACAACTTTTTTTACAACAGTTCCATAAGCTTCCATTTTGTTTCCTGATATAGGGTTGGTTACTGTGTTACTTTTAAACCCAAAATGGCTTAGACACCACCTTCTCCATGCAAACCTATTTGACTCTTGAGGTCTGTAGGGAAGGCTTTTTTCTTATCTTTTCAGTGAGTCAGGCACAGCTAGTTGGGGAGCAGAAAGAGGATGATAAACTGGCCATAAAACTATCTTCAAGTTAGTCTGCCTCCATTTATGCCCACTCTCGCCTCAGTGCCAAGTTAAAGCATTTTTTTCTGTTTTGGCAGACAGCTTGTCAAGTCTATAAATTTTAAAACAGATCTCTTGTTTATTTTGTCTCCTTTACGCTCTGCAAATCTGTTTCTTCTTCATAATTTAATGATGTAATGATTAAGTTTACAGTTTTAACTATGATTTTAATGTAAAGGTTATCAATTGTAATTTATATTTGCTTTACAATTGAAAAGTGGACTAAACATACTTCTAATAAATAATTTAGAAAAGTAGAGGAGAAGGAAGGAAGTGGGGGTAGTGGTTAGCCTCATATGCTTGCTTGCGCTCTCTCTCTCTCTCTCTTTCTCTCTCTCTCTCACACACACACACTACTGAGCCCTCAATATATCAGCAGTGGATGAGTATAGTTCTAGGGTTGAGATGTAAATAGACTGACAAGTGTGCCAAGATTCCTAATATTAGTTCCATGGACTAAAACTGTTAGTGAGAACATTCTCACTTTGAACCTCAAACTCACTATCCAAGTAAACCATCTATGAACCCCTTGATTCTGTGAGCTGATAGTTCTTAATATGTGTGCCCTAATAGGATCAACATAGAACCGCACATTCCAAAAATGAGCCCAGTTTTCCATGAATTCAGCTGTATTTGTTATTTTCTCCAAAAAGATAAGAATAGCAGCTGCTGTACGAGGAGGCCTGACTTAAGCATCACAAGAGTACTGGAGCCTCAGAGACAACTGGTGGTTCCTATCAAACACAAGGCCAGACTCTTGAGCCTGGCTCCTGATCATCCTAGCAGGCATGCTAGGGGGTGAATTACACTAAGACCTGGCTGGGAAAGTCTTTTCATTGGAAGGGTATGTACAATGACACTGAGGAATACATTTGGACTTACGAGATCTGCCAGAGGATAGGAAAACTCCAAGATCAAGCCAAAGTTCCTCTCCAACCACTTCTTTTCATAGAGGTTCCATTCCAGTTAGTGACAATAGACATCATGGTGTCTTTCCCTCTAAAGACTGCCAAGAGGAAGCAGTATGCACTCACATTTATGGATTTTGCTATCACATGGTCTGAAGCTCTGACTGACATCTTTGCAAAGGGGGAAGGGGGGCTAGAAATTCTGACTGATTCCGGGAGTGATTTAAGGTCCAATGTTGCAAGAAACTTGCTAGAAACACACAACGTGCACCATCTGGTGTCAATTTAGTACCATCACCAAATTAATAGCATGGTGGAGATATTTAATGAGACGTTTTGGACAATGATACACAGATTTGTGAATTAACCCTTTAAAACTAGGACTTGGTTTTGCAATAGCTTTTGTTTGCCTATATAGTTGTACCACACCCCAGTCTGGGTTGCTTACCCTTTGAATTGGAAGGTGCTAGAGAGTCACTGCACTTTGTACAGAGGCAGTGGGAAGAGCTATTACAGAGACTAATGTATCCAATTCTGTGACAAACCTACAGAATACTTTCAGGGAGTTTGGGCAGCTGCTCATGAGGATCTCCAAGAGGCACAGCAGGAACAAAATCCTGGTATGACAATTTTGCAGAGACTGTTGCTTTTAGAAAGAGGGTTAGGTGATGGTTCTGGGATTGTGAACTACCTCATAAAGTTTCCAGAGGCTGCTACTAAGCCTGAGGTCCACCGTTTGAATTCATTAAGCCCTTCCATAACAGAACCAGCCACCTTCTTATGCCTTCTGCTGTAGAAGTAGAAAGAGACAAATGGGCAGAATGAGTTTTACATGTTTGAACAGATGGTGGTAGCCTGGAAACCCCCTTCTGAGGCTCAACCCTGAGCAATGCAAATAGTTTCCACAACTGGCAGCTAAGTTCACCTCTGTGTTTTCACCTATTCCAGGACTTTCATCAGACTTCCAACACTTTGTGTGAGCAGATGGTACAGGCCAGCAGAACATTCTTGATATACAGGCAATAGAGAAGGAAGCCACGATGTTAGAGATGGGAATTACTTTCCTGCAGTGCTTGGGTTCTTCAGTGGGTTTTGTGCCCAAAAAAAGAATAGAAGTCTCTTTTCTGCTTGGACTACTACAAGTTAATTTCCGTTATATGCCTCAAAATTATTCTATGTCTTATGTTAATGAATTGTTGGAGAAACAGGGGCACATCAAGTATCTTTCTATCTTGGACCTCATGAGGACTACTGGTGAATCAGTCTGCTGGAAGAGTCCATCCTCTGGAAGCAACTTTCCTGGGGACTGGTGGGCTCCTTACTGAGAGACTATGGAGACTTTACTGTGACCTAGTTAAATTACATTCCAATATTCTTGGACTCTCCTGGGAAGACCATCTTTTCAAAACCACGTTCCTCTACATCAGAGATGCAGGACTAACAGACAAGGCTAAATAGTGTCAACTTGCACTTGAGCAATTTACTTAGGCCACAAGATTACCTTGATGCAAGCTAAAGTAGAAGCTCTATACAATTGGTGTATTCCCACGTCCAGAAAGCAGATCCAGCCTTACTTTTGCCTGTCTGGATACTGCAGGAGATTCATACTCAACTATAGCCAAACAGTTGCACCTCTAATTGATATGACTGACTTAAAGAAACCCAAGGCAGTAAAGAAGACTGTGGAGTGCCAAGAGACATTCCAGGAACTAAAAAGGACTCTTTTGTCTGACCCACTGTTGATGGCACCTGATTTTGCCAAGGTTTTCATCATTGCTGCATTATAGACTGGGCTGATTTGGTTGCCAACTTTTAGGCATGGAGATATGCCAATAGAGTATATAATATAAATTATAGAGTACAACATAAAAAGCAGAAAGTTTTGTATCTTTAGAATGCATGTGTGTGTTATTGACAGCCCAGACAGCTTAATTGTGAGCAGCTTGCTCAGGTGCAAACAAGATAAGAGAACATCCACCAGACATGGCTGAGAATAAACCCAGAGCAGGCGTTGTGATGGCTGATACAATCAGGATGGATAACAGCCAAAAGTCTATATCTAAGTATGCATGGTTTGTTTACATTGTCTCCAACAATCTGATTGGAGAAGAGCCTTGTTGACACAAATGGGGTGCAGTAGAGGTCTGCCATCTCATTAGACTAGATAGAACAGCAGATAAGCTATGTAGATGCAAGGGAGAGGATAAAAGAAGACAAGAGGAGAGAGCAATCTTACTGCTCTAGAGTTTGCAATGAATTAAGAAAAGGCTTCAAGCTATATTGTAAGAGAATTAATTAGACTATGCTAGATAGATATAGTTCCAATTATAGTGAAATAGGCAAGTGGTTAAGATATATGTTTTAAGATAAAAGTATAACAAATGACTGGCCACATGCGGTTCTGTAATGAACGTCTTACATGCAGTACAACATAATGGAATGGAATACAAACCATGTGCCCAGATGTTGACATGTCTGTATTTCTCCCTATGGAGAATATATATCTTTAGCCTACACTAATACTAATACTAATACCTGCTCATGGTCTCCTAACATATCCTGAGATTCCAAAACCTAGGAGTGCTTGAGTAGAGTGTCAATGTTAACTCTGCTTGTTTGCTTTTCACCGCCATCACTCATTGGACTCCTAAGTGTCCAGAAGGTGATAACAGTACATACCCTAGACAGAATCCAGATTAGCTGAAAAATGGCAAGGATTCTCAGTCCTTCAGTCTAAAGAGAAAGGAGTGGGGAACCACACCTGTTTCCTACAGATGCTTCTGACAAAGGGATTAGAGCATTCCTGATGCCAGAGGCTCAAGATGTCATCTTACACTCCATTATTTTCCTCAGCAAGAAGTTTTCTGTAAGAGAGTCCATTTCAAAGAAAGTCACTTCAGTCTCCAAACCAACCATGCAGTGCTCTTCTCGTTCCATATGGTCCAGGGAGCCAACAAGAACCTGTTGCGGTGGAATTTGTCATTCCAAGACTTGGACTTTGACATCCAACTTGTGTCTTGAACTTCTAGTTGTGTTGCAGAAGCACTTTCTCACAGAGGAGTTATGGGGTTTAAGAGACAATGTTTCCTTTTTTGCCAACTGATAACCTAATTAACCTATAGTGATTCTATTCTCTAATAGATCTCAGGAATGTTATTAATGTATAGTAAGTATGTTACTTATAATAAAAGGGGGAAAAGGGGGGAGAATGAAATCCCAGTCAATATGGCTCTGTCTTGCCAGTTCATTTTTAGAATGTCTGAGATTGTATATGTGTGTGTGCGTGTGTGTGTGTGATGTTGTTATTTGTGCATTATCTAACAGCTATGAACCAAGCTACATTAAGTTAACAAGCTCTGCATTTGAAAATTATTTTTAAATATAGAGAATATATTTTTTAAATATGAACATTCAGACATTTGGAATCCAATATGGGCTTGGTACCTCCTTTGCTATTTTAGGAACTGGGCACAAGGTTGCCACTAACCCGTCTTCCAAGCCCCAGAACCATGTTTAATTGGAAGCATTGAATAAGCCCCACCTGGTGGTGTAACAACAAGGCTGGGGTTGAGAGATTGGTTGTTCTGTGTGTTTGGCTGTGGACTTGGCTCAGCTGCAATCTCCTTCCTCCGACTGGGCACGATTCCCATCACAGTCCACTATTAACCAGTGGGTTTAGGCAGTAGGTTTTCAGATACAGTGCTAAAAGAGAGACCTTCCAACAAAACACAGAACAAAAGAGATAATCAATATAAACTTCAAACTTGCTACCCACATCTGAGCTTTCACTTTGTCAAGCTGTTTTTTCCAAGATAGAGAACTTTAAAAACATAGGTAAGCTCTTCTGAACAGGAATAAAACTTTAATCAGCATTTAGTTCCACCATGGAAGCCCATAAACATCACTGCAACACCCAGAATTTGCAAAAATAACTTTTTGGATTATAACTCTTGATCTGATTATGCTAATTGCTGGATTCTGAGAGATGTTGTCCAAAAAAAAAGGGAGTGGAGAAGGGGGAAGAAAGAGAGAGGGAGAGAGATTGAGAGAGAGAGTTTTCAGTCCCTGAAAACACTCTTATGGTCATCAGCTGGTATACTGATGCACTCTGCCTCTTCTACCACAGGTAATTTATTTATCATTTAAAACCATAACTAGTAGACATTTATTGCTATATCCTCCCCAGACTTCTACATTCTCAGGCTAAATGTTACTCTTGATTCCAGTCCTGTAGGCCTTTGGACCTACAATTTTTTCCCCATTAACAGCAATTGTTTTCCCCATTAACAATTCTTTCACCTAAAACTGAACCACTTCGAAGGTTCTGATAAGACTTTGCTGGCTTGTTTGTTTGGTAGGTAGCCAGAAAGCAAATTAACGCTAGGCAACAACTAAAGCAGAATGTAGCAAAACCTGAAAGCTGTCATGGGAAAGTTCTGTGAACAATTTAATCAGGGAGTGATAAACACTGCTGAGAGGTGTCTGCTCTAGAGCATGGTTAAATAAAAGGAGAACTTGCATTGTTCGTAAACACAGAATATACTCAAACATGCAGGATGTTTAGTTGACGGTCTTCCCATTTGCAAATTGTATCACTGCGATGAAGAATGTTTGAAGTAATTGTTGCTCCTGTGTATAGGAGGACTAGTGAGTTCTGTTCAGTTCTGGTATTTCTAATTAACTGATTTCACATTCATTAATTCTAAGTATTGATCTTACATACCTGGCTCTGGTTGGTGGATTTTTGGGCTTCAGGGGAAAAAAATTGATCTTGCAAACTTGGGGTCTTTTTTGCCCTACTCTGCTCTATTTTTGTGCATCTCCTATTAATTTGAAATTGCGTAATTTTGCCTTAACTAGATATCTGGCATGATTATACAAGACTCTACACTTGGGAAACTAATCTGAGTAACATGGCTGAGAAAGATGGCAGTTAAGATAGCTTCTGTTTTGAATTCTGTTACAATGTGCACTGACTAAGATATTATTTCAGAGTCTTGTGACACAAATCGCCCATAACTGGACCACGTGAACTCAACAGATAGAGGATCATATTAATAAAACAGACAGTTTTGCTCAAAAATTTATCTGTACTTTATCTAATGGAATGGACAGGGAAAATAATCAGTTCTGATGGCTAATAACAAAGGGGCACATAGGTTATGTTCTGTGCCATCAGGTTGACTTTGATTTATATAACCCTAAGAATGGGAGATCTCCAAGGGACCTGGTTATTAAGAGTCCTGCTCAGAGCTATGCCTTTCTTGAGTCTGCTTTTGCAACTGAAAAATACTTTAAAAAAAAATTTTTTTTATTAAAAGGAAATTTCATAAAAAAACCAGAGTGGATATACACCGTTAACAGTATATCTCACCCCCGCCAACTTCCATGCTTACATTCTCCAGTTGAATCGACTTAGTTTCCATTTACAAAAGAGAAGAACAGTTACCTTCCATTTATCAAAGAGAAAAACAGTTACATTTGTTTGTTTCTTTAGCTTCTTGTACATTTATATTTTTATCCAGTCCAAAACTCCTTTCCATTCCCTTTCAAAGTTCTGAATAGGTTTGTTTTTCAAAGAGAATGCTAATTTTTCTATCTCTACCATATCCAGAACTTTTAATTTCCACTCTTCTAAGTCAACATCTTTCTTTTCTTTCCAATATTGTGCATATGTCAACCTTGCTGCTGTTATCAGATATAACAATATCTTTTGGTGACATCGTATCTCCTAATGTTGCCCTAACATATTTAACAAGTAAAATTCCAATGTCAATTCAAAATTCACTTTACAAATTCTTTGAATTTCATCATGTATCCCCTTCCAAAATTTCCTTGCTCTCTTGCAAGTCCACCATATATGAAAAAAAGACCCAGTTTTTTCATCACATTTCCAACACTTCGTATTCCCATTTTTGGTTATTTTTTGCAGTCTTTCTGGGGTCTGCAAAATACTTATTAAAGCTGTTTATATGGCTGTTTCCTGTTACTAAGCCAAGCAACCTCATGTTCATTCTTCTCTGCTCTTATCTTTGTGGCTTCCACTACACTGCTCCTAATGTAAGGCACACCAGGGCTCTCTGTCTGCCTCAGCCATGTGCATTTTGTTCACTACCAGTCTAAATGAATTGTAACTAAAGAAGCTACTGTGTGCTACTGTTTATGGAAGGGATTAAAAAAACACAAAGCAATTATCAAATGTTACTATTTATACTGACCAAAATCTTAGCAGCTACCTATCAAATATAGCATTCATGTACATGTACGGAAAGAACTCACATATAAGGCTCCGAGACCACAATGTTATACCAAAAAAAAAAAAAAGGTGATCAATGGACAATTTAGTACAAATTTTAAAAAAAAATTAAATACGCTTCCCATGAGTAGTAGTATCTTTAGTTCTGAGGGAAGAGTTCTTCTAGTTTTTAAATGAATTGCAATGGCAGAAATAGAAGCACTATGAGCACTTTTAGGCACCAGACTCGAGGAACATCTCCAGAATTGTGCCCATGGGCTTTGTACTAAATACGCATGTTAAACTCCATACATTTACACTATTAGGCAGCACTTCTGGCTTTCCTGTTTAAAACAGATTCCATCTGCAGTACCAGCCACAGCTGACAAATTTGACTTTCTGCACTACAACTCCCAGAATCACCAGCCAGTACAACCACTAGTTGGAAATTTTTTAGCATACGTGGGTATCACCCACCTGTCTGTCATGACAGCAAAGAAAACCAAATTTTCAGAAATCAAAATTAGGTATATCAGGAAGAAAGAAGCTCTCTTGTAAAATAGAAGCCCTGGGAAATGATAGGTGAAGAGGCCCAGTACTGACTGCCTAGTCTTTAACGGATTTAGAAATCACACACAAGGACGTAGCAGAGCAAATCCAGGTCTCATCTATGAAGGAAGGCTGTCCAAGAAGAACGCACCTGAGCAGCTTCTCCGCAAGCATTCACTCTTCTTCAGTTCTTTGAATATCTTGCCGCTGAGACTTCCTGTACAATATGCAAGTACAAATCTTAAAATGCAAAGAGTGGAATCCACGCAGTTCCTCTTGCCTGAAGTGCTCCTGGTGTGAGTGTATGCACCTTTAATTGAGTGTATGTTGTTGAGAAGTGCCTAAATCCTGAGAACCCACAAACTGTTCAGTTTCCTTTGACGTAAGTGGAAAGGTGGTTGATGTGATAGGTTTCTTTTTCTACATAGAAAAACAGATGTCTGCAACAGCCTAGACATGCTTGCTATGACAGTCATCTGCTTTCTCACAGCATAGAATAGAGCCAAGTCATTGTATGAAGTTACAAGTTACCAAAGGACCAATAATCAGCGATGCACAGTAGCCCTGTGTGTGTGTATGTACCTCCAAGTTGCCTGTCAGTTCATGGCTACTTGTTGCCAAAAGGGTACTGACATTCCAGGGAGACTAGTGCACGTAGTATGGATTTACAAAATTTGAATCCAGCTATATATTCCAGTAATGCAAAATGTGAGGTGGGCAGGGTATCCATTTGAAAAAACTAGAACACATGTAGAAAGTGTGCTTAATCTTTCCTTCCCAGGGTTCATTTTTCACTGGGTATCTGAGTCCAAGGCCATTTCCGCACGAGTCTGTTATAGCACGATGATTCCACTTTCAACCTCCTATGGAATCCTGGAGTTTGCAGTTTCAGGAGGGGCCAACTGCAAAACCCAGGATTCCATAGGAGGTTGAAAGTGGAATCATCGCGCTATAACAGACTTGTGCAGAAATGGCCCGAGATAAGGCAAATGGGAAACTGGGCGGAAGGGCACGGATATGGTGGGTTCCCTACCTCTTCTGCACTCCTCACTTCCCTTACCCTTAAAACTAGGCGTACATTCACTGCTTCTTGTGCAAATGCATGGCTCTGACACCATCACATGTAGTTTCGTCCCTAAGCTATGTCATGTGCCCGTAGCCGGGAAGTGAATTAATGCAAAGATTATTGTCACTAGAGGCCTCAGCACTGTTAGTTCTTTGCTTGCCACTCAGATCTTATCTTTCCCAGCAGCTTAAAATAGCCCAGTATCATCATCACCATCTCCAGCTGAACTGCACAGTATGCCTGTGTATGCACAATCGTAAACCTCAAAACCAACCAAAGCCTTCACAAACACAGAAGTGACAATGGGTGGAAAAAACACAGTAAAGCCAGAGGACAGTAACAGCATCCACTTTTTGCTCCCTTGTATTATCTACCCAGCTCAAGGAACGCAGACTTCTCAAACACCTGAGCCTAGATATACCTGCTAACATAATACAATTTTGTCCTCCTGCTTCCAAGTTGTTCTTTCAAGATGAGATGCAAGGATGTTAAAAGATTTGTTTCATCAGCCCCATGGAAAGTGACAGGGCGACTGATGTAGAATATGATTTTCCATGAGCACTTGTTAGTGCATTTGGACTTCCTGGCAAAGCACTTTGAATGGGAACGTGACACTGGGAACAAAGAGTCACAACACCGCAGGCTGCTGGTAACTGCAGAGCACTAGGAACTTGGAGCCTCTTTGAAGTTGTAATGCCAGTGATGAATCTTTTCTTCTGTCGATGGTTTAAAACTTGTTTGAAAATACTGAACATGCTCTGAGGGATCCAAGAAAAAAAGAACTTCCTATAGACATCTGAAAGCACTTCCAGTCACTAGCAAAACTGGGAACAATGAACCAGGTCATTCTGCTGGTATATATCTAAAATTTCATAATGTCTACTGCCCTTTTCATATTTTCAATTTCAACTCAAACCTAGATGGGTTAAAGATACAAAAAGGCTAATTAACTCTGGGCTGCTGCTCTGTCATTTATCTGTAACTACTGCAATATACCTTGATTTGTCCAGTGCAGCTTTTCCAAGTTGGCACCTACAGCAATGTTTAACTACAACCACCATCATCTTGATCCAGCATGGCTGCTGGGAGAATAATGTTTGCCAGACTGGTTGAACTGCACCACCACAGTAGGGAAGGGTCATTTATTGACAGAGACTTTTGTATGGGTCACTAAAACAAACAAGGTTTCTTGCTGATTAATGTTTTACTAATATTTCTACTTAATTCCTATTTCTGAATGTGTATTTTCTTTAAAAAAAGAAACCTTAAGCAACCCCACCTCCCTAGGGCTTAGATGAGATTTATTACCTGTTCTGTCCTATGAATGGTGAAGGTTCTGTACTTACCTTGTATCAGTAAAGTTCATCTGTAAGAAAGAGTCATCATAAAGGACTTAAGTAAGAAGAGCCACAGTGGAGAAGATAGAAAGATCTTCCTAGTCCAACATCCTGGGTGCCCCAATGCTTTTGGAAAAAACTCTACCTTGATGCAATAAATCCACAACTGCTGTTGTTGTGTGCCTTCAAGTTGTTTCCAACCTTATCATGGGTTTTCTTGGCAAAATATGTTGACTGTTTGCCTTTGCCTTCCTCTGAAGTTGAGAGAGTGTGACTTGCCTAAGGTGGGTTTCCATTGCTGAGTGGTGATTTGAACCCTGGTCTCTAGAGTTGTAGTCCAATGCCCAGTTGGTGCATACCAAAGGGAGGGCCCTCCAGCTTCTACCTGAAGACCTCCTGGTAACAGTAACAGGTTCCATTTTTCAAACTGATCTGTCAAGTAGTTTCTTTTAATTTTCTGTTCTTCTATACCCTGATGTCAGTACTAATTCCCTCCCCTTGCTTCAAGCACTTCCAAACATACCATTTCAGGTTATTAACTTTGGTGAGCACAAATACATCATCAAGGTGCACAGAAGCTTGGTCAACGTCACTCTTAGGTCCATCCACAATATCAGCCTCAATGGATGGAAGAATAAACTGACAAGGTTATCCCTTACCCCTTGAAGTTACAATACTGTCTACAAAACAAGTACCTACAAAACTTTTTACTTTTCCTTCTGTTCATTGCCTTCTATTACACTGCAGAGATCCTCCAGATTAGGTAGGGGGGTTGAAAGTTTTAGAAATGCAATGGCTTCCCCTTGGCCTCCAAAAACTACATATGGAATTGTATTGACTCACTCAACATTCAGTGTCTTTGATATGATCTGAGCAAGATATTGCAAAATGACAG
Source organism: Ctenosaura bakeri (assembly GCA_948474755.1). Classification (NCBI taxonomy): domain Eukaryota; kingdom Metazoa; phylum Chordata; class Lepidosauria; order Squamata; family Iguanidae; genus Ctenosaura; species Ctenosaura bakeri. The sequence continues at coordinate 133,968 of CAOLHI010002001.1, read as the reverse complement.
CACTTCTTGTGTAGATGTACCTATAGTCAGCAGTGTGAGGCAGCAGTCAAGAAAGCCAACGTCAAGGAAGGTAATGGTACCGCTCTATTCTGCTTTGGTCAGACCTCATCTGGAATACTGTGTCCAGTTCTGGGCACCTCATTTTAAGAAGGATATTGAGAAGCTGGAACGTGTCCAGAGGAGGGCGACCAAAATGGTGGAGGGTCTGAAAGCCACACCCCATGAGGAGGGGCATAGGGAGTTGGGTATGTTTAGTCTGCAGAAGAGAAGATTAAGAAGGGACATGAGAGTCATGTTCAAATATCTGAAAGGCTGTCATATTAAAGAGGAAATGCGCTTGTTTTCCACTGCTCCAGAAACTAGGACAAGGAACAATAGATTAAAGCTACAGGAAAGAAATTCCACCTGAACCTCAGGAAGAACTTCCTGACGGCCATAGCTGTCTGGCAGTGGAATATGCTGCCTCAGAGTGTGGTGGAATCTCCTTCTTTTGAGGTTTTTAAACAGAAGCTGGAAAGCCATCTGTTGGGAGTGCTTTGATGTGTGTTCCTGTTTAGCATGTGGCTGGACTCCAACTCTATGATTCTACCTGTTGCTCAAAGTTTTAGATTATATTAATATGCTATGGCTATACATTTCATGTCTATTTGCATTTTTCTATATATTTGCATCTCCCCTCATGGCTCTCAAAACTTGTCACAGAAACAAGACATCATTTTTACTTATTTCCATACTTCAGATAGGAAGAAGATGCTTTCTATGCCGTCCATCTAAGTTGTCTTTAAGACAGAGTCATTCTTTTGTCTGGGACCTCATTTATCATAACGTGTGGCTGTTTTGCACTCTGAAAACTAATGTGCATTTTAAAGACTAGTCAAAGAAAAAATGCACACAGACACAAGAGGCATATTAACAATGAGATTTCATAACAGCTTTATTTAATTTGTATGAATTTCCCTTCAGGCAGAATCACCCAGTTCCATCTTGTTCCTGAAACAAAACTGAACATGATTTTCTCCAGTAATCTTGGCCCCTTGAGAAACACTGAAAAGTAAACATTCCACGATGGCTCCATGTACCAGTCACATCCTTTCCTATCAAGTTATGCACTTTCCATATTCAGTGACTTAGACAAAATCCCCACCACCAAAAAAGTCCTCTTGAATTTAGACTAAGAATCTCCTAGCTCCCAGGACACAAATCCCCATTTCTACTAGAAACATTGGATCTGTCAGACTTCTTAGTTTACTGTCAGCCCAAGAAAAATATTTTAAAAACTAGGCTTGAAAAGAGAGCACATTTTTACAATATAAAGTACATCAAAGCATTCTCTTAGCCAGTATTTATATAATTCATGAGCCCTGTAGGATGCAAGCTGAACAAGACTTTCCCCCCAGAAATGCTTCTGTTTGGAGAAAGGCTACAAAACTGGCCACTAACTATTCAGATGCCCCAAAGTTTCATCGATGATGAAATCTTACCTGACCAGATCATTAAATTATTGTCCCAAATAGCAAAGAGCATTTTTCATAATTAGATCATGAACATTTGAACAAGTGATTTTTGTAAATTTCAGCATTCTTCCAGAAAGTGTGACTTAGAGTCTTGATGATTCTCTGGAGGAAGGGGAGGCAGGGGAGGTGTAGCTTTAATAGCAATAGTGGTGGACATGGCAAATGTAAGTACCAGTTTTGAACCAAGAACATTTTAAAAAAGGAACACACATATAGTCACAAAATTACTATTACAACAGAACGCACCAGTGTCAAGCTACTTTACCAACAACAAAATGAGTATTTCCCCATTTTTTATCAATCCACACTCAAAATACAAAGCAGACTCAGATAGCAATTCTATAGACACTTACCTGGGAGTAAACCTAATTCAATTCAATGAGACTTATTTTTGAGTAGAAATGCATAGATAGGATTGCACCACTGACCTCCTTACTACATGAACATGAGAATTTTATCACAGAATACTGTGTGGCTAGCTGGCTGAAGATTGAAATGCTGAAAGTAACTTCAGTCATTCAAAACTCTGTGTTATTGTTTGATACAATATTAAGGTTAGATTCATGGCAACAACAATAAATGTAACTCTCTGCATGTAATCAACTACACACGTTAAGTTAAAATCATTGTAGCAAGACATTTGTGTTCACTTTTCCTTGGTCTTAGGTTTGCTTCAATTTGGGAAAGTACTGCTTCACCCTAAATATTGTCCAGCTCCATCTCTAATGCCACTCATAATATAGCTTTAGCTATTGTGGAGTGTGTAAATCACTGATACTCTGTGGAAAAGTGCACCTTCCTCACTGAAGGGTAAGCTTGTTAGAAAACTCACCCTTTTTTCAACCTTCTAATGCCCTCTTGCACCTATTGGACTACTACTTTCTTAATTTCTTGTCAACATGGCCAATGTGACTGGTCTGAGACAAATGCAAACAAGGGAGTTGGAATCCCAGACATCTGGAGGGCATTAGGTTGGGGAAGGTTCCTTTAATCTACTGTCCAGCTACCTTTTTGCATGATAAATAAAACAGGACTTTGTTTTCTTAGCTCAATTATGACAGACCTAAACTCTCTTGAAATCTCAACTAACTATACAATTTGCTCAGATCCATTCAAGTGGTTGGACAAGATCCACCGTGAAGCTTTACATCATTTTAGTTCTATTCTAACAATCTTCAGCAAAAGCACAACTAGAAAGCAATTTTAATTGCACAAATCACAGGAATTGTATTTGAAATCTTAAAAAAGAGTGACCCACTACTCTCACGTGGTTTGACAGCACAAGAAGCCAGGGAAAAGGATGATGCTTTCATATACAATAATTCTCTCTGCTAGTAGCACCAATGGAATGTTAGTAATTCATGGGGTTGCATACAGAGGTACATATTTGCAGTGGTGAGCCCAGAGCAGAATTTGTGACACACATATTCTCTTCTCCTCCACATAGGGTGAAGAGAGCCTGCTTTTCTAATCTGAGGCAAAACAGGATCTCTACAATGGCCAGTGTGGTGTCATTCATGAAGGTACCTCCCTCTGCCTTAGGGTCAAGTCAGAACCCCCTGCCCCTTTCTGAAAGCTTTTTTGTTTGCTGTCTGTTTTGAAAAGTAATACACAAACGGAAAAAAAAAACCTTTTCAGAAATGCTGATGTTCCAAGCAGACAAACCTGAAGGTGCAAGAAAACAATAATGGGAGGGATAAAAGCAAACTGGACACCCTGCCTGAAGCCAGTGGAGCAGGGGGCATGGGGAGACCAGAGAGGCAACTTTTGATCCAGTGCATATATCTGTATCAATACAAGAGCAAAGGCTGTTGGGTAGGGGGGTGCAGAGCTCAGCCTGCAGTAAAACAACCCCCCACACCTCTTTTCAAGAATGTCTCTATGCATCTTGTGTTTATGCAGCCTATACAAAGAGAACCAAAGCCAGAAAGACAGAGGGTGAAAAGGTGGCAGGTAAGAAGGGCAGGCACAATTTAGGAAGAGAAAGACCTGCTAATGCCACTCATTTGGGTGAACACTGGATTCTGGGTGGGTTCAGAAAGGGAGAAAGGGATTGTCTGGATGCACAACGTTGCTTAGCAGGAAACTTCCATAGTCTTAGGGGTGCTGTGAGCATCTGCTGTTTCAGGCATTCCATGTTTTGCCTCCCCAGGGTTGCTGCTCTGGGATTGCACCTGAGTGTTTTCTCCAGAACCTACACTTGAAGATGACTGGGTCCGGGAACGGATCAGCCTGGTCATGCTAGCAGATGGCACTGTAAAGAGAGAGGCAATGAATTCCAGAAATAAACCAGTTTGTTCATTGCTTTAAAATGTCCTACAACTCAACAACTAGAAGAAAAAGAGAGGAGCTGCTGAAAAACAAATGATAGATCACTTTCTTGATGTTGTCACAAAAAGGAGTAAACACAATGTCATATATGTGGAGGCATTTATACAGGAGTTAACAGCAAGTGGGGCTGAGGGAATAACACATCTGTCTCCCCTCTCCATATACAGGTACATTCCCCTGCTCAACTAGGCTCTGCTTTGCATTGCTTCCATACTCAAAGGCTTTTAATCAAGTGTTCCCTTCCGTCCACATTTGCTGTATGAGGAAAACCCAGGGTTGGGAATTCCATGTTTTCCTGAATGTATCATCCACTTTCATACATGAAAATAAAAGCAAACATGATCAAAAGGAGTATGCTGGTGGTCTGAAGTGGACAATTGCCAAACTCCTTGCAGTGAAGTCACATTGCTCATTAACTTTTTAAGAAAGTTAGAAATTATCATATATACTTATGTTTAAGTTGACCTCATGTATAAGTCAAGGGCAGGTTTGGGGCCAAATTATGGTTTTTGATATGATCTGTTCCTAAGTTGGGGGTAAAACTCTGGGGCTCAGAATGGGGCTCCTCAGACCCATTCTACAGAGAGGTGAAAATATAAGCACTGCCTCAGAGGGCCAGCCGCCCCCGCCCACCACCTCCACCCCCAAGCACTGCAAAAGGCCACTGAAGATGGAAGAGGGGGTTAGTGCTTCTTTTAGATTCTCCACGGATGGACAAAACTCTCAAACTGAGAGTTCTGAGAGCTTAATTTGTCCAGGGAGAACCTAAATGAAGCACAGATCTCCTGTTCTCTCTGCCCCAGCCACAAAACGCCAAAGAGCTGCCACCAACATAATTTTTTCAAGCAGGCATTACAAAAGGCCAGATGTGGTGCTGCAGCAGACACACTGACCCATGCATAAGTACCACACTGACCTGAGTATAAGTCAACTCAAGTCTGTTGGGTTGATTTTTTGGCATAATTTTTTCAACTTGTACACAAGTATATGTGGTATATACTTCACTCTTGGATTATTATTCAATTGCAAACCATGCAACGAGTCAACCAAATGCAGATGAAGCCATTAACAAAATCGTAGTGCAGGAGTGTACAATGGGATGGCCCAGAATGCAAAATGTCACCAGGCCATACCATAAGCAGTGTGACACATCAGAAAAGAAAAATATCATTCAGCCAAACTAAACATAGATTTGCAGATATACCTGACTCAGTGCTCAGGTGACTGAGCTGCACATAAGGGACTGGAAACAGAGACAAGAGAGGGAATGGGAAACACAATTAGTGTAGTCATGACATGCCTCGAATAACATAAGGTTGGCAGCACTGAGTACAAACTTCTAAACTCCTTCTGTATTTGTGGCTCTAAACCTTCAGGGGTTGTTAATTAGCCAGGTGACTTGAAAACATAATTTCTAGTGTTTGGCTTTTAACAAGTGAAGCAGCTTCTTCCGACACTTAATTACCATGTCAAAGAAAGCATATTACTAGGTTAAATGTACTACTTTGATTTCAGTCATAGCTTACATCATGGCAATTAAAAGTTTCCTATCTGCAATTTTGCCAACTTCAGCAGGAAAACGGATAAATCCAAATTTATTCAGCAGAGGCAAAAATAAACAACTGAACCCTGAATAAGATCAGGTAGGAGATCTTCGATGATCATACATTACAGAGGAAGGTTCAGGACAATAATCTCTAATATGATAATATGCGGAAATGTCTCTCAGGTGGGCACCTGCTGTGCAAGGCTAGGACTAATTTTCCACTTGTCCCCCCTCCTGGTCAGCTATACCCCTCAAATGCATCAAAATAACTTCCTGTTTAAAAAAACCTGTTATTTGATAACCAGAAGTGATGTAACATAATTTCTTGTCACCATTTTAAAGGAGGAATGGAAGAAAAAGAAGGAATTTGAGAAGAGGTAAGGGTTCTGAGGCAGTTTGGGGGCATTTGTGAGTTTTTAATGTGTTTATTTGCATTTGGGGAGACTTTAGGCATAACTTCGGAGTGATTTTTGCGCAAAAGCTGTGTCTTTCCCCCCCCCAAAATGGAGGGGTTGGCAGGCCTTCAGGGTCTTCAGGGGCTGCAAAAGCGGGGCCCAGGGGCCACACTTTCCTTACTCAGGTAGAACTAGAACTCTTTTTTAATCCAGGGACATCTATGAAATATACTAGGATGGGGCCTCTTAATTTAAAAGGCTATGCCATATCAGTAGTTTGAGTGGGATCAGTGTGGCAGGCAACATCTTCTCTGCCACCTTCCAAAATAAGGCAGTATTATCATTACTTACTGTAGCCCATTCCTTGCACAAAGTACTTGAAGGCTTCAGTCAGTTTTCCAGGCTAGGAGGAAGGAAAGAATTAAGTGTGAGTGCAGCCAGATTTGTAACTAGCAAGTGTGCAAGAACTAGGGCATTCTTAAAATTAGAGCTCACCTGCACAACCTGCGGAAGTCCTCCACAATCTGCCATCTGCAAGGGAGTACAAGTTGGAACCAGTATAAATAATATTTAAATTTAAAAAAAAAGAAGAAGAGCTAAACCACAATGCAAGCCTGAAATTAACTCATTAAATGAAGGAATGAAGTGTTACACAAACCACAGCCTACCTCTCCCAGCACACACAGCTTTAGAACTGACCTTTCCTCAGGGAAATATAGTTGTTAGTATGCTGAGACAGACAAGTGACAATGGCATCTGGCATTCATTGATGAAGAGGATAAAACAAAAATTTAAGACAGACTGACATGCATATATTAACCCTAATTTCTGGAATTGTTCTTCTGAAATAGGAAAAGCAAGATTTGCAAAACATGTCTGTAACAAACTTATTACTACTGTTTATTGTAGTTTCAAGACTCTACGTGCTGGTGTCCTCAAGTTGTTTCTAACTTATGGCAACCCTAACGTGATCTCATTAGAGAGTTTTCTTGGAAAAAAATTATTCAGAGGAGGTTTGCCATTGCCTTCCTCTAAGGCCAAGAAACTGTAATCTGCTCAAGGCCACTCAGTGGATTTCCACGGTCAAACAGGATTACAAGATTATATTTCTTTTACGCACAGCTATACTTCTCTACATCCCCCATTCAGTCCCTCTCTCATACCAATGGATAATAAAGATCTCTATGGAAATCCCAGAAAGCTCTAGAATAGGGGTAGAAAACTGTGATGGATGTGAGTGGGGGGCTAAATTTTCTGTCCTGGGATCCTGCAGGGACTGCAAGACTGCTTTTAAAAAGACAAAATAGTCCACTTCTGTTTTGGAAAAGCAGATTTATATTTTTAAAAAAGTTATTGTTGTATGCCTTCAAGTCATTTCTGATATAATGGTGACTCTAAGATGAACCTATCATAGGGTTTTCTTAGCAGAATTATTGAGAAAGGATTTGCCCTTACCCACCTCTGAGGCTGAGAGAGCATGTCTTGCTTAAGGACACCCAATGAGTTTCCATGGCCAAGCAGGGATTTAAAGCTTGTTCTCCAGAGTCATAGTCCAGCAGTCAAACCACTACACTATACTGGCTTTTTTTACAAAGATTAAATACAGGCTTCCCCTGCTCATCTGACAGGTTAGGGACTAGAGCACTGTCAGTAAATGAAATTGTTTGAAAACCCATGTACCCATGTACTGTACTGTACTGCAGTAGGCAGCATGGAGAACTGGACTCTTATCTGACAGAACACGCTATAGAGAATTCCTTCATTCCTATGGAGTGGCAATAGATGCAGCGAAGAAGACTCTCCTCTCTGCACGTATTGCGTCTGCGACTTCTCATCCAGCAGAGCTGTTCAGGGTGGTAAGGGATCTGACTCAGCTACCCACTCCCCTGAACTCGCTGTTAGAACCTAGTGTAGCTTGCTGTGATGCTTTGAATAATCATTTCGCAGATAAAATCTCTCAGATAAGAGCTGACTTGGATGCCGGCGTTATAGCAGAGGTTACAAATGGAGGGTCCAGCAACTCCGCGAACAGGATCATACTGGATCAATTTCAGTCAGTGAGTACCGAGGACGCAGACAAGCTCTTTGGAAATATAAGAAAGACAGCTTGCCCTCTTGATCCTTGCCCTTCATGGCTGGTCGTCCAGGAAAGAGTTGCAATTAAGACCCATTTAAGATACATTATTAATGCATCCCTCAGGGAGGGCAATTTTCCAGCTTGTTTAAAAGAAGCGATTATACGGCCGCTTCTAAAATAGCCCCTGGATATGAATAATTATAGACTGGTCTCCCATCTCCCATTTTTAAGCAAGATGATCGAGAGGGCTGTTGGTCTTCAGCTCCAAGCTGTCTTGGATGAAACAGATTATCTAGACCCATTTCAAACTGGCTTCAGGGCAGGATATGGAGTCGAGACTGCCATGGTCGCCTTAGTGGATGATCTTCGCCTAGATATCGACAGGGGAAGTGTGACCCTGCTGGTACTCTTGGACCTCTCAGCGGCTTTTGATACCATAGACCATGGTATCCTTCTGGAACACCTGAGAGGGCTGGGGATCGGGGGCACCGCACTTAAGTGGTTCTGGTCCTATCTCTCAGGTAGATACCAGATGGTGATGCTTGGGGACAGCTGCTCCTCGAAAAAAGGAGCTTAAATCTGGCATCCCTCAGGGCGCTGTCCTGTCCCCAATGCTATTTAACATCTACATAAAACCGTTGGGAGAAATCATCAGGAGGCAGGGAGCAAGGTGCTATCAGTATGCTGATGACACCCAGATATATCTCTTCGTGCCTTGGATAACAGCCTCAACTGAGGGTGACATCTCGCCTCTGAACGAATGTCTTGAAGCAGTAATGGACTAGATGAGGAAAAACAAACTGAAGCTGAATCCAGATAAGACAGAGGTACTCGCTGTTAAGGGCCCTAGCCCAGGTATGGAGGTTTGTCAACCAGTTCTAGGCGGGGTCACACTTCCCCTGAAAGACTGTGTCCGCAGCTTGGGGGTGCTCCTGGACTCGCCACTTCAGATGACAGCTCAAATGGATGCGGCGGCCAGGAGTGCCTGTTATCAACTTCGGCTGATACGCCAGCTGCGCCCCTTCCTGGAGCTGGAACACCTAAAAACAGTGGTGCATGCACTGGTAACTTCACGGCTTGACTTCTGCAATGCACTCTACATAGGGCTACCTCTGTGCTTAGTCCAGAAACTTCAATTAGTTCAGAATATGGCAGCCAGGTTGGTCACTGGTAGACCTAAAACTGACCACATAACACCAATTCTGAAGTCTTTACATTGGCTGCCTATTAGTTTCCAGGCACAGTACAAGGTGTTGGTTATTACCTTTAAAGCCCTTTATGGCTTGGGGCCAGCCTACCTGCGGGATCGCCTTCTCCCATATAATCCGCCCCGCACACTAAGGTCCTCTGGGAGGAATTTACTGCAGCCAGTCAGAACCAGGTTGGCTGCGGTTACCCAGAGGACCTTCTCTTCTATCGCTCCCAAGTTATGGAATGGCCTGCCAGAGGAGACCCGGCATATTACCAGTCTTGACTGCTTTAAAAAAGACTAGTACTTCCACCGCCTCCCACCAACTGTCTTGCTCTTCTTTTAATAGTCAGTTGATTGTTGTTCATTGTTAATTGTTGTGTTTTTAGGGGGTTGGTTTTAGATGGGTTGGTGGGTGGGGAGGATTGGGTATGTTTTTTAATGTTTTTAATGTAATTAATGTATTATTGTTGTTTGCCGCCTCAATCCATGGGGAGAGGCGGATAGAAATATTATTATTATTATTATTATTATTATTATTATTATTATTATTATTAGAGTCTCACTTGGGACCAGCCACGCATATGCGGCTTGCAAAGCCTCTCGGTTGGCCCAGTGCCTTTTCCCCTCTCTCAGCTCGCCTTGCAAGCAGCATGTGCATACAAGTAGTTCCAAATGAGCCTCCATAGGCAAGAACAACTTATAAAAGAACTGAACTCTGGTCAAATTAATGGAACCTGTCCTTACTTTGGAAGTGGCAAAAGAGCAAGTCATCAGCTAACAGGGAGTCAAAAGGTGTGGGCTTCCTACAGTAAACAGGGCTGGAGAATACTAACTATTTAAAAGATGAAGTGCTGTTCCCAGAGTTTTTCAGGAGAGACAATTCGACAGTGAGAGAAAGACACAGAGAAAAAAACAGCTCTCTTGGGTGGAAGGAGGAGTTGACAATTGCAGAAACAGCTTGATGGGCTGTTTGAAAAATTTCTCTGCCCTTTCTTTAGAACCACACTTCACAAAACATACTGCCCCTAATTTTTTGTTACCTTCAAGAGTGTTGTATTCATTGGATCCAGACGTGAATTACATTCAACCTATAAAGCACAGATGAATTATTTTATATTTTTTCCATTATGCATCTAAATATACAGGCTACCAAGTCAGCATTGTCATCAAGAATTCAGTGAGTAAGGAGAATGGATGGACAGTTTATCTCAGCAACAACACAAGAGAATATGAAATCTAGAAGCAGAAACTTTCATGAATAAAATGTAGAGGTACCATTCAATAACTTTAAGGACAATATTCCTGTCCTATCTATGACATAGTCAGGGTTTAAACATTTTCTTGAGTGTTCAATTAAACAAAGTGAAATTGTTTATCTAACTGATTGCAAGACTATAAGCAGCTGGAAACTTGCATTCACTTCAAAGATGGACACACAAACTCTAGCTAGTTCTGTTTAAAAAAACTCTCTCTCAGCTTTGAAACTAACTGGCAAAATCACTATCTTACAGCTTAACTACCTCACAAGGTTCCTGCAAGGTTAAGAGAATTTCATCTGCACTACCTGGAGCTCCCTGAACTAATGGAAGGATATGAATGCAATAAAACCTTTAGGAAACACAGTAGAGACAGCACATACTGTACAAGTCACTAAACATACAGGATTGACACTGAATGTGGAAAAGGAAACATTGTTAATTAGAGCAGCCACAGAAACCATGGTGGTCTGATCTGAAAACAACAGCAGCATATCTGAGAGAGAGAAAGAGAAAGGTAGACAGATTTCAACAGGGACATCCACATCTCTCAGAGCTGTGGGCTTTTGACTACTTGAGTCATAGTAAGAGCAGCAGGAAATGAATAAAGGGCAAGTCACTCAACATACACTGACTTTACAATAGCAAAAGAGTCTGCATGGCTCTGCTAAAATCTAATCCATACCACCAATCTTTTGGATCACTGATCATCAATAATATTTTATCTATTTTCAAGGTCAGCAATCATATATCCTACCTGATAAGTACAACTTCAAGTGGAGAGGAAAAATTGCATTTTTCCCCACTGACATTACACAGGAAGCAACAACAAGCAAACTGTATAGGAGGGAGCATGGTGCAAGATCACCTGGCACACTTACCACAGCTTCAACAGCAGGCGAGCTGTCTCCAACCACTAATAAGACAGGGCACCTGTACAAAAGCCGTAAGATACAAATTGTAGCCTACACACTCACAACAGCGACTTCATCTTCTGTTGTCATTATTCCTGCTTGGTTTTAACCATAAGAACACCAGTACTTTAGCATTAGGACTGTACAGCATTGCAATACAGCAACTATAAGCCAATCTTTTGGGCACAACCCACCATATGCTTGTTCAGCAGGGTTCCCATTCATTTCAATGAAGACTACACCCTAAATTTTACATACCAGTCTTACCCAATACTCACATGCACAAATCTTTCCTAGGATGGAACTGAGGGAGAACTAATTCTTTATGTTTCAGGACAAAAGTCAGCTTGGCAGTACATGGCAGGCTTATGACATTGAACATACATCTCCCAATAGTAGTTCTTCAACTTTTTTTGAATAAATGAATTTTTTCTTTAGTATTTTGAATAAAAGCAGTATCTATCATATAGATCATATAACACGCACACACACTCTGAATGTCTATCATATAATTCAGAGTGTGTGTGCGTGTTACAAAAGAGAGGGAGGGAGGGTGCGAGGTAGAGAGATGGTATAAAAATAAAGGCAGTTACTCTGCCTGAAGAATGTGGAAAGTAGAAGAGTGGACCCAAGCCTCAACTCATGTTTGATATGATGGGGAAACAGGTCTGTTAAAACCACTAAAAAGGATGGACAGGACAAAGGATGAGATCTAGGAATAAAATACGAAGTCACTGTTCTAATGTCTCTCAAAGATAGGTGCATTTTGGGTATGGAGACACTGGGAAATCAGTGGTAGAAATAAGATATGCTAAATTTAAAAAGGAATTCCACACACTTTCAGGAAAGAACCTAAGACTTAACTTACTTGAGTGTTTTTGCTGCCTCTCCATTCACACCCAGGACTGGTCTCTCAATGTCCAGGTCTCTGCGGCTAGAAAACAAAGGCAAGAGTGCTGTCAAATACTGGGAAGCACATAGTTGGTAAACAGATTTCTGGAGTCAGCATGCACACAACTGCATACCTATTAAGCTTAAATTAAGCCTTTTCAAAGAACTGCAAAATCATACCTGAGACAAATTAGATGTCTCCAATTCCTGCTTTTATCAACATCAAGAGATTCAATAGCTCAGTAAAAGAACAGACAGTATCTTAAACTAGGGGATTTTACAAGTAATCAGTTTAGAGTACCCACAAGGCTGCTTTATGAAGTCAGGTATATTTCTCATCACTGCCATAGATAGGACATAATGAAGAAGAAATATAACAGTCCTTTTTAAGTCTTTTTAAGGAAGTTGTGTGTGCGTACATGTGCATTAATGAGTGACTCATACAAAAATCCACTCTACTTCTCTCTCTAAAAAGAGAAGCTATAGCAGATCCGTTTATGGATCTCTTCCATTACCTTAACTTCTGTCCTAACAGCCTTGGCTTGACAGACAGTTTGTTTCTAACTGTCCCCTCCTTAGAAGTGGATGCCAAAAATTAAAAATGGAAAAAGAATTAATCACAAGAGATTTTGATGAAGTAGGGGGAAAGGCTTGTCAACTAGAACAACAGCAGAGGGTTATAGGGCAACAGACAGTAGTCAAAATAAGGAAGGGTATTTGCTGAGACCTATTCTCTGAAGTATCTTATATGAGAGAAGTTCTTGGAAAGCACATCTTAATTTGCGTTTTGTGGCACATGACAAACATATTGACCTCTTGCAGCATTTCTCACCATCTGATATTGGAACACTACTTAAACTGTCAAAGCTGTGGAGTAGAAAAAGTAAGCAGGCTTCTATACCACCCAAATGGAGTCATGTACCTGTTATAGGCAGTGACAAAGAGTTGAAGGTTTTCCTGATTGATGTCTTGTGCAATATGAAGTCTGTATGTCTGAATCAGCTCCAGATTAGCCTGCAGTTCTTCCTGGTGAAGAATGACAAATGCTCTAATCAGCTGCCTTGCTAAACCATGCTATTTTGAAAACAATTCAGTACATATTGTTTAGGTAAGAAATTAATGTACTCCTCAGTCTCTGGCAGACCACATAATAGGAAAAACTAGACTTAACAACAGGAGTTCCATGCGCAAACCTCCAGATGTTTCTTTGTCACAGATCTTCTACTATCAAATCTAGTTTAGCCGAGAAACTTTAAGTTATAAAAGTAGAGAGCTAGAAAGGCTTTGTGCAAAATGTTTGATGTGAAAAAGAGAGACAACAGAAGATCACTTCAAATTGTAGCTGCAACCTGTACACACAGAGAGACTATTCCCTTGCTGTAATATTCAACAGTGCTTGAACTTTACTGATCACTCAGGGAGGAAGAATGTCAACATACTTCTCCTACACTACCCACCCATAGAAACTAAGAAAGTGATGATGGTTTTGCCAACCACTGAAGGTAAGATCTATAGAAATTCATTATTATATTTCAGATTCTTTGCATTCATTAGCATTTTCAGTGTTAGATTGTGCAATGGACTTACATGACCAAAATGGTGAGCCAGAACAATGTCCACGATGTTGGTTGTCCATCCTGAAAACTGAAAAGAAAACCCTCCATTTAATGTATTTACATTTACACAGTTGTAAACTAAAACCCAACAGGTAACACAATGAAAGTGCTGTCACATCTTTAAATGTAATAAATCTATTATAGCCTGAGCTTTTATGGTTATGCTATCTATTATATAAGAGTCAAAGTTTGGGAGTTTGCCTGTTTGTCTGCGTCAGGCAGACGAAGACCACATATGATTGGCTGTGTGAGGTGAGAAGACCTCATATGATTGGCTGGTTGTGAGGATTCTATGGAATCCTGGGGTTGGCAGTTTAGGGAGGGGCCTTTAGAATTTTCAGCCAGAAAGCGCAGGCCGGTTGCTACGGAGACGAGGTCTACCAGCAAGAAGGAGGCGGCCAGCATATTCCCTCAGAAACCAAACCTCTATTATGTTAATAATTCTGAATATAGATTGGATTGGGGAATATGGTGATAAGTTACAGGTACTGGAATAGGCCCGTTGTTATGGAGATGAAGCCTAGCAGCAAGGAGGACAACAGTGTATTCCCTCAGGAACCCAAATGTGGATGTAAATATCTCTGAATACAGACTGCACTAGGAAGTCTAGATAAAAGTTACAGGTACTGGACAAGACAGTTTGGTGAGTTCTTAAGGGAAAATACAATTCCAGGCCAGGTAAATTATTCAAAGACATAGTTGTGTTAGTCTGTACCAGAATAAACACATCAAAACACTTTATGAGCATCTGATGAATCTATGAAAGCTTATGTTTCAAACTTTTTTCTCTCAGTTAGTCTCAAAAGTGGTACAGGATTTCTCTGTATCTACAATACAGTAATACAGCTACACTTATATATATATATGGTCTAATTACGTCATAGATAATATAATATATATAATATGAGGCAAAACATAGGTGAAGACCCTTACAATCTAGAAAGCACTAAGTATTTTTCTAAAATGAGACATTAATATATGGGCATTACAAGGTTAAGCTTAAGAAAATAATAAAAAATTCAATTTGAATGTTTTTATGGGACAGCCGATTAATCTCCACACATCAATCTTTATTATCCTATTCACAAAATGTATCAATGAGCATTCCATCTTCTACTGTTCTTTATTCTGCCTTTGAGAATCAGGAATAAATTGACACAATGTATTCATACACTCTGTGGCAATTTGTACCTCATGCATGACTAACTCACTATTTCACTGCACCTTTTTACTGCCTGTTGCATATGCATGTACTGCCATTTTGGAAAATATAGGCTGACATTTTTCAGTGTACCCTATACTCTATTGTTAGCTTTATGGATGGGGATCCCCTATTACACTATAAGAAGTCAAAAGGCATTTCAGTATACAAAGCTGGTGAGCAAACTTCTTTATGTTTGCCTTTGGGTTCTGTTGGAGGAAAGCAGAGAAAGGAATGCTAAACCATTAACCAGAATATATGGCTCTATAGAAGCTAAATATTTTGTACAAAACCTTAGTAATGCTGTAATTTAGATGGCATTTTTGTCTCAGTTACAGAAGAGTCACTCTTAACTTACCTTAGATGCTGCCCAGTCAATCCAACCTTTTGCACACGGGTCAATGTTAATAAGCACCAAGCCTTCAACCAAGTCAGAGTGGTGCAACTAAAAACAAAGGGGAAAATATCTAACTTGAACATTCCGAAATATTAAGCATATATGGATTTTTTTTCTCCAAATATGCATGCCTTAAAAGGCAAAGGAGTATGAATGGCTAGCACAGATTACAGCAATTGTTAACATGGACAAAAACAAGCCAGCATATTTGGCTTCTTCCTGATACAAGTTCCTTAATGTAGCTTGGTAGACAGAATAACAATGATGGATTAGCAGACATACCTGGTACTTAACTAGTCAATAAGATAATTTCAACAGAGTACTCTCCCTCCCAGAAATGAAGAGAAAACTACAAAGACCTATCTATCAGCCTGCATCAAATGCCATACCTTTAATCAATTTCTAATGAAGTTCCTTCCATCCAGAGGTGGGGGTGGGATTTACAATTCAAGCTGTCTGTTTTTTTCCAGCACTTCTCACTATTATTCTGTGGGGCTTATTACACAGAGGGACTTACTTTGTTAAAGCAAAGGCAAGCACTACTTACAGCAAACCTGCTAAGGATATAAGCACCAGCTCCAACTCCAATACCAATTATGCTTTTCAGGCTGAAAGACAAAAGGATCAATATTAAAGCATCTTTCAGATCTACTCCCATGTACCAACCCTCTTAATCATGTGAAGGTCTGTGTCCAACAAATCAAATATCACATTTACCACTGTGTGTTTTGCATTAAAAGACTGAAAGGATTCTATACATGGAATCTAACTATAACAGGACAGTCATTGGCCTTTAATGGAATGTAAGCAGAGTTGTCTCCCTTTCTTCTGGGCAGGAACCAGGTGAAGGCTATTTAGAAACAGTAGCAAAGAATTTAGGACAAGTCTAGGTCACTCAGCATATTTACCTTAAGTGTGTAAGAACAGCAGGGAGCATTTCAGCAAGGTCGTCAATGGTGGGGTACTGGTACCTGAAGCCATAAGGCAAAAATGCTGGTTAAAACCAAGGCTGCCAGCAGCTAATATACACAAATCCTAACTCAAAAGCTGAATATTTTATTCCAAGGACACCTGGTCAAGGAGATTTCAGCAGTCCCATAATAATTATTCTATTTCTTTATTTATATCCCACTTTTCTCTCAGAATGGGAGTCAATGCATTAGCTTAGGCAGTGAAAGTAGAAATGTGTACAACAAAAAAGCATACAATTTAGAGGCCAAAGCAGCTCATAAAAGACTTGTGCCCTGCAATAATATTTATATACTTTCATCAGTGCTAATATGTCTACTCACATTCCCATCTCTCCTCATTAGAGACTCTCTACAGAAGCAGAGATGGCAAACCTGGCCTGCTTTAAATCACAACAAAAAGAAATTTTAGAGCAAGGAAACAGGCAGAATCCCTATACCAAATCATATACTACCACAGCTACATTCTCATTCAAATAATCCATACATTTTCAAGATCAGAAGCATATGTGTGTATTATGTGCCTACAAGTCATCTGTCAACCCCATGAATTTCATAGGGTTTGTTTAGTCAAGGAATACTCTGAGCTGGTTTTGTCAGTTTCTTCCTCTGAAATATAGCTTACAGCACCTGGTACCCAAGTACTAACCAAGGCTGACCCTGCTTAGCTTCCACGATCAGATAGGATCTGGTGCCTTTAGGATATTTAGGCTCATTACTGCACATACCCAGAAGGGAAAGGAGGAGCTCCCTCTTGTTGTCCTGGTGCATCAACATGGCATACAGCAAAGTGTTGGGTGATCTCCTGCATGTCTTCGAAGTTAAAGAAAGCATTGAAACAGGATTTATCTGAAAGAGAAATGCTGAGTATGACCAACTGTTTCATTCTAGCACCTGAACTTTTATTCTCATAGTTAAAAAAAAACTTAGTTTCTTGTTTTACACTGTGACCATGTGTCAACTTGCTACTGACACCATGGAAAACTTAAAAAACTAATTCTGCACCACTGCTTTCTCACTGGCCCCTGAAGTAATTAGTAGCAATCTAGAATTGCAATATGTTATTTTTAAATGTAATTATTTGATTAAGAGTTTATTTTAACCTGTGTTTTGTTACTGTTAGCTGCCTTGAACATATTTTTAATGCAAAAATGGGGAAACACAAAAACACATAGATTTAAGCAACCCAAAAAATAAGACAACTTACGGTTGAGGCCAATATCATGGTACGTGAGGATGACAGGTCTATTTCCCTTTGATGTGCCCCGCATAGTGACATGAACAACTCCATAAGTTGTCTCAATATCATGTTCCTACAAAAAGAAAAACCAACCTGACAATTACAGGGAATAATTCTTGGAGGGACATCTTGGTAGGGCAGCAATCAGATCCTACCAGCAGACTTATTAACAATTGGAAAACTGTTAATTAATAAACATGGAGATTAAGCAATGATTATCTCAGAAGTCTTTAAAAACCATCAAGTTAAAAGTGCACTACAAGTCATATTATTTTCAGCAGCAACATGCCCCCCATGTCGGACACATTTCAACAAATTCTGCCCCCCTCCAATTAAACAGATAGCAAAGCTTCTATGGCAAAGACCTACATTAGATATCTTAAGGGAGGGAATTCCATATAATAGGTGCCACAGCATGAAAAAAAAAATACTAGCTTTGAATGCTCTAAGTTATTGCTAAGTGACGAATAGCTATCCTTTGCAATTACCACAACGGTGCTTTGTCTTTAGAGAAACATAATCAACAACTTAATGAATGATAAAATTTTGTATCTTAAGTGGGTCACTCTTTGACAGAGATGGGGAAGAAGGGAATAGCTTAAAGGTGTAGCCTTTAATTAAGCTTGTGGCTCTCAATACTGGAAGTGTAATTTTGCCATACAGACCCCATCCCCCAGCATACCAAAAAAAAAAAAAAATAGAGGATAGGGGTAGCTTTCTGTTTCTCCTAATTTCTTTATCGTGATTACAATCAGATTAACATAACTGTGACACACTAGAAAAACGGAACAGTATGAATAATTGTTATTTTTTAAGCTAAGTAAAAATGGCAAAGCTTTCAAGTTTCCTAGAATACCTCCCCTAGATCTAAATTAAGGGGAGTGAGGGATAGATGGAAGAAATGATGCAGCTGCTAGGGGGCCTGGTAGAAGCCCTGTGCAGTATCTTACGGTTCAAAGACAGCTATTCAGAAAGCTACAGATGGAGTAGATAGTCTGTACCCTTGGCAAGAGACTTTAGGTTACAACAAAGCAGTCTGAGGGAAAAGCTGCAATGGTTACTTTGAAAAATATTGACTTGAATAATGTCTGGCTTCTATCGCCGAAACACTTATAAGAACTCATCTAAATCAGACAACAAATGCAAAAATAATCATAGTTATCTTTGGCATACTAGGTATAAAATCATCTTAAAACAGATATGCTGCTTTGATGAGGAAGGGAAATCATCTTTAAGATAAAAAAATACTGCTGCAGAACTGGCTGTATTTGATTGGTTGTTAGTTTTTTAAAATCCAAAGTCCCTCTCATGTATATAAAATCAAGGGTTTGATTCTTCTGAGTTATGATGCAGCATTCTTTTATGACCACTGCTGTCCACACTTAAATCTCACTGATCTTAGTGGAAATCACTTCTGTGTAAGAGATTAATGCACAGCATCTGCTCTTCTGTCCAACAGCCATCTGGTCAGTATTTGTCAGCCACTTAGTGAAAGCTAGATCAGTTAATGGAGGAACAGTTATCATGAAGACAAACATGCCAAATTGACGTATATCACAGAGACACTGTTGGGGAGGTACTCTGGCCTCACCTCTGTTCTCTGGATTTCTCTGTGCAGCAGCAGATTCACTCTGAAGCTTGGCAGAGGGGGAAGAGATTGTCTACCACAGTGGTTCTTAACCTGAGGTCCAGGACACCCAGGGGTCCACAAAGCCCTGCTGCTGGACACGAATAACAGCAGCTGCAACAAGGATGTAGCTTGGGGGGGGTTGTGGGTGATGAAAAGTAAGTGTTCCTTCATTTGCAAATCAAGGAGCAGTTTGGGAGCATGCACACATACTCTCACTGATGTGTCCCTGACAAAACGGAAGTTTGCAGCAGGCAAGTGTGCATGCCCTAACTATGGAGACCAGGATTTGAGTCCACACTCAGCCATGGAAGCCTACTGGATGACCTTAGGCAAGTCACATTCTCTCAGCCTCAAAGAAAGGCAAAGAATATCATGACACAAGCAGATGTACCACCACAGTTTTTGCTAGGCTCTGAGTATGTGCTTCTGAAGTTGGGTGCCCAGGATAAGACAGATAATATTTTGGTCCATCATGTTACCCAACAGTTTTCTCACCTAGGCCAAGACCTCCAGAGGAACAGAGGTATATTCTGACAGTTGCTGTTACTCAAGTAGGTGAGTAGTTTTGCTTGTTCTTTTAATCAGTCCCCACTTTTAAAATTTTTATGCTACTGTGTGTTTTGTCTTATCGTTTCTGTTTTGTGTCATATGCTATGTAGGGATGATTTAAATAGCCAAGCATTTATTTATTGTGAACTGTTTGGAATGCTTTAGAAAACAGGTGAGATAAATGTTACTCCACTGGAAAAACTCTATCCCGGGGTCTACAATTTTGATATTAAAATATGATTCAATATGCCTGAGAGGTCACCCCGAAGGGGTACGTAGGCAAGCACGGTCGAAGGACCAAAAACCAGGTCAGGCCAGTAAAATCCCCTGTCATGTAGCCCCAGGAAACCTCAAGATGGGTAAATCTACAGTAAAGAAAGGGTCCTCAGCCCTGACAAGCCAACTTCAGGGGATTAGCGTGTCTTCCCCAAGTTGAGCAAATATTCCATCAGCTGAGGACCATTTACATGAAGTTACACCACAAACTAACACAGTCAAAGATCCTGAGACTTTGGCAACACCTTGCAATCCCATCACACAAAGGAAATTGCCATGGTGGAGCTTCATTATCGCTCCAACACCCACTGTTCTCCCCAGGAAAGGATTAGTCCTCCAGGTACTTTTTCCCCTACAAACAGTCCCAGTTTTTGAGTGGTTCTTTGGATCACTCCCAGTCATCCCAGCAGACCATTTCTCCGTCCGTTGAATGATCTCCTTAGCCCTCTCTGTGCTGAGCCCCACCTCTCCGCTGCCTTCCCGGACCCAGGACTTCAGGAAAAGGTGCAGTATTACCCCAACTACACCTCTTCAATACCCTGTCCAATTTCCTCTCTTTTGTTTCTTAATAGCTCTTGGGTGCGTGTGTGAGTGATTGCATTGCTGCATGAGATTTTCATTCAATAAAATCATTTATTGGACATTTTTGTTTGGTTTTTGGCTTGGCCTGATCCCGTAAAAACTGGGTAAAAAGACTCCGCTAGGTTACCCTGCCTCTCGCATTGCTATTGCTTGTACTCTAGCTAGTTTCCATTCCCCATCACGTGGAGCACACTGAGGTGTCCCCCAAGGGATCCCAGAAATCAGGGTAACATAAATATACATATTTTGTCTAATTCATGCCAAGATTCTTGTTTTGCTAAAAAATTTTGGAGCATGTGAGAGAGCATGTTCCAGTGGTAAAAAGGGGAGATTAAAGCTATATAATCATCACTACACATAGTTTACTGTGCTTAGCAATGAAA
Source organism: Ctenosaura bakeri (assembly GCA_948474755.1). Classification (NCBI taxonomy): domain Eukaryota; kingdom Metazoa; phylum Chordata; class Lepidosauria; order Squamata; family Iguanidae; genus Ctenosaura; species Ctenosaura bakeri. Next base: position 113,010 of record CAOLHI010002001.1, on the reverse strand, counting down.
TTAGTTCATGTTACCTGCACCACAGATATCCAAAACAATGGTATCTATACTGTGCTAAGAACCTCACTGACACCATGTTGCTTCATATTATGAAGTTCCTATTCAAACAGACTCCCGATTTGGGCAGCTCACCTTATGAAATTAATGATTCACAGAATGCATAGAATTATAGAGTTGAAGAGTCCACAAGCGCCATCGAGTTCAACCCTATGCCATGCAGAAATACATCATCAAAGCATTCCCAACAGATGGCCATCCAGCCTCTGTTTAAAACTTCCAAAGAAGGAGACTCCATACATTCCCCAGCAGTAGCGTATTCCACTTGTAGATTGCTGTTACCATCAGGAAGCTCTTCCTAATGTTTAGATGGAATCACTTTTCCTGAAGTTTGAAGCCACTGCTCCAGGTCCTAGTCTCTGGAGCTGCAGAAAACAGGCTTGCTCCATCCTCCATAGGACATCCCTTCAAATACTGGAAGACATCTATCATGCCACCTCTTAACTTTCTCTTCTCCAGGCTAAACATACCCAGTTTCCTAAGCCCCTCCTCACTGGGCATGGTTTCCAGGTCTTCTACCATTTTGGTCACTCTCCTCTGGATATATTCCTGTTTGTCAATATCCTTCCTGAATTGTGGTGCCCAGAAGTAGACACAGTATTCCAGGTGGGGTGTGACCAAAATAGAATAGAGTGGTAATACCCAGTTTGTTGGGGGCATGTATAGAAATGTTTCGAAATACATGCTATTTGTAAGTTGTTCACCGCCTCGATCTACATGGAGAGGCGGGATACAAACAAACAAACAAACAAACAAATAAATAATATCATTTGCCTTGACCTAGACACTATACTCCCACTGATGCTGCCCAGAATTGTATTGGCTTTTTTAGCTGCTGCATCACACTGCTGACTCACATTCAGCTTTACTCAGCTTGTGGTCTACTAAGACTCCTAGATCCTTTTCACATGTGCTATGGTCAAGACAAGTGTCACCCACCTTATATCTGCACATTTTATTTTTTCTGTCCCAGAACAGTACCAAACACTTCTCCCTGTTGAAACTGTTAGTTTTGGCCCAGTTCTCTAATCTGTTAAGATCATTTTGAATTCTGATCTTGTCTTCCAGGGTGTTAAACAGCTATCACTTTCATTCTCTAGACACTTTGTTTGACTTAAATGAATGAGAGGAAGGCAAAAGGGCTGCTCCAGTTACTACCGGGGGACATTACACATTACAGTTCAATTTATGACAGCTTGGACTTGTTTTCATGGGATCTGGGATAAATGGATATGAGGAATCTCTTTAAGAGGATGGCTATGCTGTCTTTATATTTTAAAATCAATGACATTGCAACAGGATACTTGTTTAACTGTGCTCTATTTTTTTTTATTGTCAGGTGTGTAGCTCTATCTTGTTTTAACCTTGTTGTCAGCCATTTTGAATCCCAAGTTAAGAGAAACATGAGATATAAATAAAATAAAGTAACATTTGACTTACTTTCTAGTTGTGGGTAAGAAATACAGAAACTGCAAACATTTTCTGGAAAATGAAACTTGAAAGCCCCCCCCGCCAAAAAAGAAACAAACCAAACCAAACCAAACCATAGAAATTCATATAGTTAATCTATTGCCTTTGCAAGCACATTTTTCAAGGTTTCATTCAATTAAGTTTTTTTTTTAATTGCAAACTCAAGTACGCAACAAGACAAAATCTTTAGCAGTCCTGACATGTGGTTGGCACCGAAATACAACAAGCACAGACTAAATAGCATTTTCAAAAACACGGAATTTCTGCTGATGTCACTTAAATATTTAGACCAAATACGTTAACAGTAATTATATCAGATCCGGACAGTATTTAAAACAGCAGATGGCACCAAACTTCCTTTTAATGCCTTCCCTTCCTTCTTCACTGGAGAGACAACAGCCATGCCCTAGAAGATTCATTAGGTGAATATGGTGTGAAGTCTGATTGCTTTTTCAGGATCAGCCTGCTTTCGATGCCTCACATGCATGCCACGTGAGGCCAGCAAGAGGCATCTCTGACGTCAGTAACAGATGACTATTTCTTTCACATCTAAAGGATAAGCAAACTGGTGCTTGATAATGTAGAGGAAGATGGAAGAAACAAGTTCACTGTTTTCTGTAGGAAACTACATGAATTGCAGACTGTTTTTTAAAAATAGTTATGCAAATATGACAAAGAGGTTTAAATAAGAACAAATTTTTTAAAAGTCTTAACAGATCACCAGTATCTGTTCTAATTTTGAATTCACCAATCATATCTCACAGAGACAGGTATTTCTATCCGGAAAAATACTGGAGCAAACTTGAAATTGTGCAAGAAAAATACAAGTGGATTCAAACAAGAAGATTCGAAAAGTTACATTTTCTCTTGGCAATGGCTTCAGGAATTCATGCAGGAAGCCTGCAAACTTCTATCCTTCTATACTTAAAAGAATCTGCTAGTAAGCTTTCCATAGAAAAGCATGTGGGAGGGGGGATCTGCTGTGCATGGTAATTTAAGCGTGACCTTAATCAGGTTCTTTAGCATTACAGTACTATACAAGGACAAGCCACATCACTCAAGACCAAGTTGAATGCCTGCAATTGTATGGCATCCACCACAGAATTCAAGCTTCTATTTATAAGATGCTTTCTTGTCATGTCCCACTTGGCTGAGGTACTTAGAGGTTTCCCTTCTCGGCCGTGCCAGCTCTCTATACACAAAACCCATCCAAGCTTTTCAGAATAACGTACCATAGCAAATCAACTCTTAGATGCACACACTGTCACAATCCAGCACCTCACTTGATTTCAATGGGCCTTAAACTCTTTCTCACCTATTTGACTTTTAACTTTTGATTTCAGACAGAAAGAGATTAGCATGATGTATCTTTGGTTCCTCATTAGCAAGGAAATGTTTTAGTGCAATTAAGTCAACCACAGTTCAAGGAGAAGGAGGAAAAACTGCTAAATTTTAGAATCTCTTGACCAGCATACTAATCCAACTTGGCAATGCATTCAGTTAAGAAACTAATTTTTTAAAAAACAGATGACTTTCAAACATACGCAAACATTACAGGGCATTACCTGAATTCATCATATTGCCTCACAAAGCCTACATCCCTGGCAATATGCTTTTACTCTACAGTAATAACCTAGTTCTTATAGGACAAAATCTACCTTGTGCCCAACCTTTCTTGGACAAGGGAAGCTTTGTTTCCCCTATGCCTTTCTTTCGTCTATTAACCTTTTCCTATTCCAAACTTCCTAAACTCTATCTAACTCCATCAATTCTATTCTGTCCACTGTAACCACCATATGGAGGCTTCTGGAAATGCACTTGTATGGTTGCAGCCCATTGCTGAGACCATAATATTGGGACACCGCTCAGCATGTGAACTGGCACCACAGCACAGACACTTTCCAAGCAATATGATTGCTCCACATGGTCAATGGCTTTTCAAATGCTTCGGCTTTCATATGGAACAACAGCCATGCAGAGACATTTCTAGTAAGTAGCCTTCCCATGTCAGTTGTAATATTTGAGCATGCCTTCCTCTAAGCAAGGTGCCTATAGTAGAACATTTCATACAGATCCTCTATTGATAAGGAAAAGAATGGAAAGCTAGCAATTCAGCCCCAAGTTCTCCTCCTTGCAAAAGGATGTATATTCAGCATACTATTACTTTCATGGTTATTTCACAAAAAATGTTTTGAAAGAAAAATTGAGGGAAGCTATCTGTTCACTTATAAACAAGCACACTGAACTAAATTAGTCAAACCCACACAGTGCAGACATATTAATAGAAGAACACCATGGTATGCCAGCAGGAACTGGTTTCTATGGTATTCGGTATAAATAGAATAAAGTGTAAATTAAGAGTGAGGCTCTGTGAAATTCAAGCATCACCTGGACATAAATATGCAAATCAACGATGTACAGTCCTGAAAAACCCAGTATGCATCCAAGGACAGAGTCAGTCAGCCGTTTTGTCAGCACATATACCTGCTTCCTAGTTTAATTTTTGCACAGCCTCCATACTGTCTTTTATATTCATTTAAATTGTCACAGTAGGCTGCTGAAACAGAATAAAATGAACCCAGAATATACAATATGAGAAGAGTCTGAAAAGTGGTCTATGAAAGTTAGGAAATTACATCTTAGATGAAGCATCTTTAAGGAGTGTGACATTCAGATTATATTAGGCATCAAGGCATCTTTAATCACATAAGTCTGAACAATTCTCTAATCCTGCATTCTTTTCAATAAAATATCAGTTTCAAAACTATTAAAACAATTAACAAGTTAGCCTGAACACAATGCTGCTATAAAAATAAACTGGAACTAGGCCAACTAGAAGAGGTTAATCTATTCCTTTTATCAACGTTAAGAGATTTATTTTCTCTGGAAAAAAGACTGATTGGAAGATAAGAAAAGATGGATCTCAAAACACTGCTTATTTACATTCCAATCCTAAATAGGTCAACTCAGAAGTCCCCCTCCCTAAGTTCAGCAGAACTTACTGAATACAAGTATATATACCTTCCAGTGTCGAAAGGCACTCCACAGAATATCCCTGTAGAATTTCAAAACCAGATAAAAAACAGGTTTGTGCTGCAAAGTGTAATTGATTGGGAACCGTAAGAACTCGGGGGGGGGGTCCCCCTCCCACAAAAAAACACTGAGAAAAACAAGTTTGATTACAGATGAAACTCTGTAAATAGGTAAGGATAAAGGAGCAGTAGAAAGTGATAGAAACAGGGTAAGAATCCTGAATGCAACTTTCAGTGACTTGTCCATAGGACAGAAACAGCTATTATAAAAACCAGTGTAAAGAAAACAGGAAGACAACAAGAAGGTGAAACAAAAACCAAGACCCAAGAAAACCAAGACCCAAGAAATCAAAGTGAAATTTAAACCAAAAGTAGGGATCTGTAATTAAAAACATGGACAGGATAAAATAAATAGTTGATGGAAACAAAATACTGAAGACCAGGACAAAGAGCAATGGATTCAAGCTGCAGGAAAGGAGATTCCACCTGAACCTCAGGTAGAACTTCCTGACAGTCAGGGCTGTCTGGCAGTGGAATATGCTGCCTCGGAGTGTAGTGGAGTCTCCTTCTTTGGAGGTTTTTAAGCAGAGGCTAGATGGCCATCTGTCGGGAGTGCTTTGAGGGTGTTCCTGCATGGCAGGGGGTTGGACTGGATGGCCCCTGGGGTCTCTTCCAATTCTACATTTCTATGATTCTATGATAAGAACTATACAAAGAGAAACAATGGCAGATTCCCTTGAAGCAGAAATTTTTGATGAAACTGAAGTGGAAGAACATTCTGGAGAACTAAATCACCAGGAACAGATGGGATACCAAAAGAACTGTTTCAGGCTATAGAGAGATTCCATCTAATTCCAAGAAAAACAGGTCAACAAATATGCAAAAAAGAACCATGGCTTTTAGATTGGAAACACCCAACACACATTCCAGTTCCTAAAAGGGACTGCAGTAGCAAATGGACATCATGTTTAATGTCACATGCAAGCAAAGCAGTGCTCTAGATTTTACAACTAACACTTCTAATCCTATATGGAGTGAGAAACGCTAGACTTCAAAGCTGGATTCAGAAAAGGAAGCAGCATTAGAAATCATACTGTAAACAGACATTGAGTATGGAGCGCAGCAAAGCATTTCAGTAGAAAATGCACCTGTGCTTTATAAATTATAGCAAAGCCTTTGATTATGTGGATCACAAAAAAACTACAGATTACACTAAAAGAAACTGGCATGCCACAAATGCGATGGACCTGATGGATAATGCTCTGGATAATAGGTCATTGTCAGGATGCAATATGAATAAAGAGTGGTTTCCCACTGGCCAGGGAGCAGGCAAACAGAGATCCATGTTATCTCCATCCCTGTTTAATTTACATGCAGAACACAGTCACATGCAAAGCAAGATTAGGGTAGCAGAAAAAGTGTGGAAAGTGGAAAAAGGCACATCAACAATTTAAGATATGTGGTTGACTCCATATTACTACCAGAGAATAACAAAGCCTTAGAATGAATACTGATGAAACATTAAGAAAGTTCAAAAGCAGTGTTACAATTGACTGTTAAAAAACCAAAAATAACGTCCACAGAAGATTTATATCACTTTAAAGATTTTCTATACCTTGGCTCATTAATCTGAATCAAGACTGCAGTCAAGCAATCAGAAGATGACGGACTTGGAAGGGCAGCCATGAAGGAACTCAAAAAGATCCTCAAGTGTAATATTTATCTTTGAATACTGAAGTCAGTATTATCAATGCCAGTGCTTTTCCAATTCCTGTGTGGGGTTATGAAAGCTGGACAGTGCAGAAAACCGATAGGAAGAGAATGAAGTAACCAAACATGGTGATGGAGAAGAGTTCTGTGGACATCATGGCCTCCCAAAAACACACAAATGGGTCCAAGAGCAAATCAAACTGGAACTCTCCCCAGGAGCTAAAAGGACCGAGACTGTCTTTCTTTGGACATATCATGAGAAAATATGATGCATTAGAAAAGATAATAATGCTTGGAAAGGTAGAAGACAGTGAGAAAAGAGGAAGACTGCACTACAGATAGATAGACTCGATTAAGAAAGTAATGGCCCTGAGTTTGCAAAGCAACTGAGGACGAGTGATCCTGAAAGTCTCTCATTTATAGGGATACCATAAACTGAAGTCAACTTGATGGCCACTAACAACAAAATTACCTATTCTTCATTTTTTTAAACATCTGAACAGATGCTCATCAGTTACTTCATCTGTATATTACTTTTCCATTTGCTGTATGCTCAAAAAAGTCCAAAACAAAAAATGTTCCTACCCATACTACAGAGAAACCAGAACAATTTCAGAACAATTACCTAATACAGCACCAATATCAAAACAATAATTCCACTGCCAGGTAGAACAAAGTAAAACACTTTTGCCCATACTAGTCAGCAGCAGCAAGACAGCACAGCCTTGCAAAGAGACTCAAGGGGAAGCAAGGTCAAGGTGTCAATCTGAGATGTTGACAGGAAGAAGGTAAAATTCCCTGTGGCCTAGATGGCATGCAGAAAATAGCAGAACATGTGCAGCAAACATGGATGTTCATTCATTTGCTGCCATTTACAACTAACAGAAGAATAGTGCTGGGCACACAAGGAGGAGTTGGAGTCACAAAAGAGAAACAGTTAGTGGACAGCTACATTTCCTTTCCTGTAATTTGAACACAATGGTTTGGGTCCTACTTTCTGAAGCAGGAGATCCCATTAGGCACTGTACTTCTGTTTGTGCAGCCTAGAATTATATTAGGCCTTTGTGTTGCTGAGATCACACTGCTGACTTGTGTTTAGCTTGTGGTCCTTTAATGCCTTTAGATAACTTTTTACAAGACAGGTACCATCCATCCTACATTTATGCCTCTGTTTTTTGCTGCCCGAATGAAGAATTTCACATTATTCTTATTGAAATTTCGCATCAAGGATGTCAAGATCCCTTCTTTGCGTGGTTCAGAGAATTACAGAGGGATCCTTTTGCACTAGTTCCTGAAACTGACAGGATCATCTAGAATCCATTTCTGTCTTCTTCTGTACCACCCACCCTTCTCAGTTGGATGTTATCTACAAATTTGTGCTGCAACCCATCCACTCCCACATTTAAGTAATTCATCCAGATGAACAGTGAGGCCAAGACAGAACCCTGGGCGCTCCACTTGTCACTTTTCTCCAGCACAATGAGAAGCTTTAAAAAAAATTATTTGTAAAGTTTTCCAGAGAATAAACTTCAAATAAAAAAGCAAAAAAAGACTCTGTGATACAGAGCAGATGAAAGAAACCAAGATAGATATATAATAATAACAAAATGCAATGTTACAAGTACAACTATGACTTCACCACTATTTAAAGGCAGAGAACTTGTCATTCCATTGACTTGGCTGAACACTTGAGTAGTTATTATGATGAGGAACTGCTCATTAGAACTCTCCTGGTATGGTCCCTCAACTACCTACAAGTCTACTGAACATAAGCATGTTTTAGACCATGTTACCAGCTTGTCAACGGAATATGGACCTCATTGAAAGTTTTCCTGAAATCAAGCTCCTGTACATTCACACTTTCTATCAAGCTTGAACCACTATCAAAACAAGATGCAACTTTAGTTTGGCATAGTTCCTTTTTGAGAAACCCATTGTGGCTCCTGGTAAGTAGGGTTTTCTTGGGCTCCTGAAATGACTATCTGATGACCCTAGAACTTTCTTTATACTGACATCAAAGCAATCAGTTAGTAGTTGCCTGGATTTCCTGATATTGATACCACTCAACAGTGGCCTGGATCCATTTTTCCACTGATGTATTTTCAAGAGCTCCCAAAGATGACAGACAGGGGTTCTAAGATTACAGCTTTAAGTTCCTTCAATATCATTGGGTACAGTTTATCTGTCTCCTATGACTTCAATTCATTCACAGTGTGTTTCCCTACCATATTTTCTCTATTTTGGGCTGCAGCCCCCTCCCTGTAATACTTTATTCTGTCTTCACTATCTGCCTTTTGGAAGAAGACTGACGTAAAGTAGGGATTTAGCAGCTTCATTTTCTCATTATTATGTATTAGATTTTAACACATTTTCCACATAAGAAATTCCTTGTTCTTCCATTTCCTCTGAACACAGCTGAAAAAGTCTTTTTCTTCTTTCTAAACTATTTCACAAGTCTTGATGCTCATTCAGCTGACAGATGAGACACACAGGACTATGACTTTCTCATACTTTCTAACAAATTACTACCAATGGTCTTAGAAGGGCAGCTACTGAAGGCAAGACCAAGATATCCTTGAGTTTCTAAAAACAGAACCCAGTAAATCTCTTGCAATATCAAATGTAATTTGGAAATAATCATATTCTCCCATCCTAGTGCACAGCTTCAGACATGTTTCCCAACAGTTTCTCAAATAACAGTTGTCGCAATGTTATCACCAAATATGAAGAGCAGTTTGAATTCTGCTACTCTGAACCATTGTGCACAATGTTTCATAACTATTCTGAACCACTGTGGATAACAATTCATAATGTAATCAACTGATATAAATGTTATAGATATTACACTGCCAGCAGAGTTTTTACATATTCTCTTCTTACCTAGCTATGTATTCCTCCTTGTAAAATTAATTTCTGCCAAGGCAAGTTCAATTTATCAGCCCCAGACAGGACTATTTTAGTATGGCCATAACCCTCTCCCTCCCCGTTTCCCTCTGCCTTAACTCACCACATATACATAAATCCCTTTTCACATTAGTTGGGTTGCAAAGTCAGGTGAAGAAGATATTGCTCTCAATCAAAGGACTGGTGTTATTAATTTTAGCAGGCAGTGGAGAAGAGAATGAATCTGTTTTTTAAAATCCCGTCAATTTCAGCAGTGTCTGAAAAACCCAGAGCATCATTACAACTGACAGGAAACAAAAAAAGCCCAGTCCTCTACTCTGCATAATTTTGTCAGGTACTGTCACCTTATTTATGACTTTGAAGCAATTATGACAGACACATCACTAGACTATAGTCTTCATTAAAAGCCTCTGAAGTTGTGCATCAATGTTTTTAAATATATTCTTCTGTTAGCATAATGAATTTCTTTTCTTCCAAAATCCATAATCCTGTAACAACTTCAGGGTAATCAAGAAGGCACTAAAATTCTACTGGATTTAACAGAAGTTTAAGAACACTACTAAGTGTTTCAAGCAAAGACATGATAGAATTATAGAGTTGGAAGAGACCACAGAGGCTATCCAGTCCAACCCCCTGCCATGCAGGAACACACATCAAAGCACTCCCAACAGATGGCCATCCAGCCTCTGCTTAAAAACCTCCAAAGGAGGAGACTCCACCACACTCCAAGGCAGCATATTCCACTGCCAGACAGCTCTGACCATCAGGAAGTTCTTCCTGAGGTTCAGGTGGAATCTCCTTTCCTGCAGCTTGAAGCCACTGTTCCTCGTCCTAGTCTCTGGAGTAGCAGAAAACAAGCCCGCTCCCTCCTCAACATGACATCCCTTCAAATATTTAAACATGGCTACCATGTCCCCTCTTAACCTTCTCTTCTGCAGACTAAACATATCCAACTCCCTAAGTCGATCCTCAAAGGGCATGGCTTCCAAACCCTTCACCATTTTGGTCACCCTGCTCTGGACACACTCCAGCTTGTCAATATCCTTCTTGAAATGAGGTACCCAGAACTGGACACAGTATTCCAAATGACATCTAACCAACACAGAATAGACACCATCACCTCCCTTGATCTAGACACCATACTCCTATTGATGCAACCAAGAATTGCATTGGCTTTCTTGGCTGCCACATCACACTGCTGACTCATGTTCAGCTTGTTACCAAGATTCATTTTGTTAGCCTTGGCCCAGCTCTCTAATCTGTCAAGGTCATTTTGAATTTTGATCCTGTCCTCTGGAGTATTAGCAACCCCTCCCAATTTGATGTCATCTGCAAATTTGATCAGCATGCCCTCTATTCCTTCATCCAAGTCACTGATGAAGATGTTGAATAGCACTGGGCCAAGGACAGAACCCTGTGGCACCCCATTAGTCACTTCTCTCCAGGATGAAAAGCAGCCATTGGTGAGCACATTTTGGGTTTGGTCAGTCAATCAATTACAAATCCACCCAACAGTAGCACTGTCCAGCCCGCATTTTACTAGCTTCTTTGCAAGAATGCCGTGGGGAACTTTGTCAAAGGTTTTACTGAAATCAAGATACGCTATGTCCACAGCATTCCCTTCCCTTGAAGAGATTTAACTCCCTTCAAACAGATTTGAGTGCTTCTCAGGATAAGGTATCCTACCACCCAAGCCAACAGAACTGACCAGGAGTCACACAAAACTTTATTGAAGCTTCAGACTTTGGATGCCTTGCTCAAAAAATAAGGATTTTTTTTTTAATGCAAAAATACATGCAGAGGTTGGGGGACTCCCAAGTCCATCTGCTTATCCTTCAGCATGTTTTACAAGGAACTCCTCAATCACTGTAATTGGGGTAGGACTGTGACTCTGACTGTTGTGTCACTGTATTTTAATATTTCAAACAAACAAACAAACAGCTTCAAACTGGTTTCAGGCATCATAACTCTTGCAGCTACTCTTATGAAATTCTAGACCTGGAGATACTTTTAAGCTGAGTGTCATTTTCATACAAATCACCCCAGAACATAGGTAGAGGGGAGAGGAAAATGGCTCCCTTGCCATAAAACTACTAGGATTCCACTTTTATAAGAAATGCTAAACCATCCTTCAGAAACTTTATGGGCTTGTCACTTAGGGCTCCTTTGTGCTGTCATTTTTATAGCAACAATCCAACAAGACTGAATGCACCTCCTTTTTAAATGTTTCAAAGGGAAAGGATACACTTGCACAGAAACTCTTGCACCTATTCTCTGCAATTTGGCAGCTATGACTCCATTCTGAAGGGCTGTTAAGTTACAAATTTTGTCCAATGACAAAACAATGGAAGTTATAGTCATTTATATATTTTCCACAGTGGTCTTAGATTTGGGATGGGAGTCAAAGCAAACTGGCTCTGAATCAAGCCAAGCAGAAGTAGGTCATTTTCCAAACCACTTAATCAGGGTCTGAACTGTACCTGGGAATTCATGAGTGTCCTTAGTTTCAAGCGCCAAACAGATGGTACTGCAGCACAGACTTCTAGACTGTGCCCATTAAATACATGTATTTTTAGTTCCTTGTCAAATTATTTAAAACAGACATTTCAATATATTCATTTCTTTCTGTTACTGTTAGAGATATGGTTTTCTAGGACATGGGATTTCACTATATTATGCGCTATCAGGGTCTAGATACCACATAATATAGTTTATGCCAAGTGTCTCATCTCTGCTTCCTTCAGTACTGGAAACAGCCAGCATGGCCACATGGCAAAGGGATTAGATCCAACTGAATACATGAGAGACAATCAAAAAACAGAGACAGAAGATCAATGTAACATTAAATTTGTCAAGTGATGAAAGCATAATAATATACATGCACCCATGGCTCCTGTAGTTTGTAGGTTACAGATGCCACCTGCCCATCTACAGACAAGCCCAAGAGATCATTTAGTTACCATCTGTTCAATGGATAGGACAAGTTGCTATATTTTCATATTTCAAGTGTAAAAAAGGATAAAGGACAGATCTTTAAATGTGCACCATAGTGTAAACTGAGTTAGGCTAATTGGAGTCAAGTTTAAACTGCTACAGATATACTGAACAGCACATTCTATAATTAGATTAAGTAGTACCTGCCAGCACATTTACAGTCAGATGAGAGGGAGACATGAGCAATGTTTCTGATAATCCCAAAACAGTCTGAAGTCTGTCTTTGTGCAATAAGCAGACTTGAAAACAAGACACAGTGCCAGAGTGTGGTCTTGAAAACACCTGAGGCAGTAAGAGTGTTGAAGATCTGACAAGAACCAGTGGATTCAAACTGTGAAAAAAGATTTCACCTAAACATTGGGAAAATTTCCTAACTATTAAAACTATTTGACAGTGGAATGGACTATATATAAGACCACATTTTTTGGAGGGTGGATGGCCATCTCTTAGGAGTGCTTTAGCTGTGCATTTGTGCATGACAGGGGGTTGGATTATGTGGTCCTTGCAGTTCCCTCTAATACTATGATTCCATAATTCTAAAGGACAGTAGCAAGTAGTGACACTACATGGATCTTTCCAGCTATGATATCCTTCCCAACCTGGAAAATCTTAACATTGCATCTAAAAAGCAACACTTTCACTGATGTACTTCCTTTTGCGCAACTGTTTCCTGTTCCACAAATATACTATGAACCACAATATATTTCCAGATTGAGGTCAGTACTATCTTGGTGCACAGATTAACAGATAATGTCTGACCTTAATCCATTACAGCCCTCTAGTACAGTACAGAATAATCATATTTACCGTTGAGTTACTATTACAAATTAAATTGCATTATTTGATAAAATCCACTGTTCCATATATATATATATTTAGTTCCATCTATACAGAACAGCACAGATAATGCCCTTATGTGAGCCCCCATTTAGGTACTGACTACAGTCAGAACTATATCTTCAACACTGTTACTGCCTCAGGTGTTTTCAAGACCACTCTGGAATTGTGTCCTGTTTTCAAGTCTGCTTACTGCACAAAGGCAGACTTCAGTGTGCTTCTTGCCAAATAAACCTAGTAGTGGCTTCAAAGCATACATATTCCACAGATGCACATAAACAGCTGTGGTAAAGAGGTGGCTAACATTAAAGAAGTATTTCTCCACAAAGTTTCATAGATATTACCGCTTGTGGTGCTAGTACTTTAAAACTAAAATCCTTTTCAGATGTTTGCTGTGACTATTGACTCATATCTATGAAGAAGGAGATTAACTAGGCATGTTCAGCTGATTCCAACTTTTGTCTCAGCTACTTTCCTCTCTCCTTCAACTTTCCTTTTTTTTTTTTAATTTTTTTAAATTTTTATTAATTATATAACTAAATCACAAATACAAAACAAGAAAAAAAAGTTAAACACCATGTGATATACATAATAGTGAATTAAAAAAAATAATTTTTTTTCTTTTTCTTTTTTTTCTCTTCTCTTAAGCAATACTAACTTTCATTGTTATTTTGCACCTTTATCCTTAAATTTATAAATCTGTTCAACTATTATAATTTCACATTTAATTCAATATTTTTCACATCCCCTTTAATCTATTTCTATTGTTAATTCTTTTAACTTTTTTTTTAAAAAAACATTGACATCACTTATCCTTTTAAATCTATAAATCACAAGTTTAACACACACACCTACTAAGAGTTACAAAATATACAACATAAAAGAAAAACAAAACTAAAACTAAAAAATACCCACCCCCCAGAGCCAACTTTTTATTTAATCCACTTTCCAAAATTGCCATTCTTCTTTTGACAGGGTAGTATTACTATCTCTTTTCAGAACTTTATCCAAAAATATTTTCCAAATTTCTTCAAAATCATTCCCTTTAACCAAACCTTTCATAAATCTAATTCTACATGTTAGTTTATCATTAATTGCGATTTTCCACACTTCGTTATACCATTCCTCTATTTGAAATTTTTCATTTGCTTTCCATTTTTTTGCTATTATTAATCTCGCTGCAGTTAACAAATTTGTTATTAATTCTTTCTTTACTTGAGTACACTCAACCTTATCATATATAGATAACAATGCAATATTTGGACATACTGGTATATCTGCTCCTATAATCTCTTTTATCTCTTTAAAAACCTTTTGCCAAAACTCCATTATCTTATTGCAATTCCACCACATATGCATATATGTACCAATTTCTTGACATCCTCTCCAACATAATCTTGAATATTTCTCATCTATTTGATTTAATTTCACTGGAGTCAAGTACCATTTCCACACTAATTTATAATAATTCTCTTTTATTCTTATTGATAATTTTTTTAAATGACGTTGTTTCCAAATTTTTCTCCATTCTTGTATATCTATATTTTGTACTATCTCTTCCTCCCATATTTTTCTAAGAAAATCCTCTTCTTGTTCTTTTGCTAATATTTTATATATTTCACTTGTAATACCTTTTAGTATTTCATTTTCTTGCATATTTTCTCTTTGAATAATAATTTGTTCAAATTTAGTATATTCTTTAAAATCCTTAACATATCTTTTCATACTCTTTGTCCATTGCTCTAATTGTATATAATTAAACCAGGATATTTTAGTTTCCTGCAATCTCTCTTTCATTCTATCTTTATTTATCATTATTTTCATCCATTCTTTTAATCTATAAATTTTTTGTTTTTTTATTTCTTTCTCTATTATTTCTCTTAAATTTATTGGAAATTTTTCCATCATCATTATCGGAGTTAATATTGATATATTCGGTATTAATTTTCTTTTATTTTTTTTCCATATTTCTATTATATTTTTTATAAAAGGATTTTCTATCTTCTCCATTTCTTTCTTTGAAAAATTCCTAAAAAATATATTTTCTAATTTTGTCTCAATATTCATATCTTCTATCTCTAACCAATCTAAATCACCCTTTCCTGAAACCCCCTCTATGATATATCTCAATTGATTTGCATAATAATACCATTTTAAATTTGGAAGTCCCAGGCCACCTTCTTTTTGACTTTTATACCAATATTTCTTGTTAATCCTCGATTTTTTATTTCCATTACAAAAATTATTTAATATCTTTTGCCACTCCTTTAATTCTTCCTCTGATATTTTTATTGGTAGCATTCTAAACAAAAAGTTAATTTTAGGTAAAATTTTCATTTTTACCACTGCTATTCTACCAAACCACGATAGCTTTATATTTTTGTAGTCCTCTAATTTCCTTTTTGTTTCTAATCTTAATTTCTTAAAATTTTTTTCCTGTAATTCTTGTAAATTTTTTGTAATCTCTATTCCTAAATATTTAATTGATTCTTTTATTTTAAGTAATCCTCTTTTACTACTTATAAATTTTTGTACTTCTTCTTTAGTATAATTAAATAACATTATTTCTGATTTGGCCCAATTTATTTCTAATCCCGTCTTCTCCCCAAACTCTATTAAATGTTTATCTATCCTATCTATCTTTTCAATTGGATCCTTAATTGTCAACAATGTGTCATCTGCAAATAAGCTTATTTTATTTTTTTCCTTAACTCCAATTCCTTCCAAATTCTCATCATTTCTTATCACATTCGCTAACATTTCTATAACTATTGCAAATAAAACTGGAGATAATGGACATCCTTGTCTCGTTCCTCTTGTTATTTGAATCTGTTCTGTAAATCCATCATTTACCATCACTACAGATGTATTATGTGAATACAATTGATTTATTAACCCTTTAAATCTCTCTCCTAATCCTATTTTATTTAAAATTGTTTTTAATGCCGGCCATTCCACACAATCAAAGGCTTTAAATATATCTAGGGCTAAAATTCCAGCTTTTTGTTTATCTCTGTCCATTATATTTATTTTATTTATCGTTTTCCCTATTAAATTTGCCATCTGTCTTCCTTGAATAAAACCACATTGATCTTTATGTATATACTTATAAATAAATTTATTTAACCTCTTCGCCATTATTGCTGTCAAGATTTTTGCATCTTGATTTATTAAAGATATTGGTCTATAAGAACCTGGATCCATAGGATCCTTATTTGGTTTTAAAATTAATATTATTAGTGACTGCTTCCATGATAATGGAATTTTTTCACCCCTCAATATACTATTATATAACACTTTTAGTTTAGGAATTAGACCTTTTTTAAATGTTTTATAATATTCTGGACCTAGTCCATCCAATCCTGGTGATTTTCCTCCTTTTAAATTATTTATTACTTCTTCTATTTCCTCTTCTGATATCATTTCTTCCATCAATCCTTTATCTTGTTCTGTTAATCTTACTTTCCAATTTTCATTAATATACTCCTCTATGTTCTCTAAAGATTTATCTTCTGCTGAATACAATTCTCGAAAAAATTCCTCAAATATTTTTAATTTCTCTTTCATCAACCTTTTTTCTTTACCAAATTTATCTTTAACTACGCCAATCATATTTCTAGTTTTTTTTGATTGTACTGATTTAGCCAGCATTTTAGAATTTTTATTACTATATTCAAAGTATTCCCTTTCCAAGTATATTAGATTTTTCTGAACTTCGTCCATTTCTATCTTTTCTAATTCATCTCTTTTTGCTTGTAATATTATTAATTTCTGTTTAGTTCTATCTATTATATAATCATTCTCTAGTTCCTTTATTTCTTTTTCTAATTTTAATTTTTTTTCTCCTAATTGTCTCTTTAATTTGCTTGATTCTTTAATGCATAATCCTCTTACCACTGCCTTCATTGTATCCCACAATACATCTTGTGTTACTTCCTTATTGTTTATATCCCAAATTTCTTGCCACTCCTTCTCTATTTTATTTACTATCTCCTTATAATTAAATAACTTAGTATCCAGTCTCCACCTTTTTGCTTCTCTATAATTCCTTTTCATAGTTATATCCAAGTTCATCAGAGCATGATCTGTCACTTTTATTGTTTCAATTTCTGTATTTATTAATCTAGGTATCATATTCTTTGAAACAAAAATATAATCTATTCTTGAGTAATTTTTATGAACTGATGAATAATACGTATATTTCTTTTCTTCACCCTTTATTAGCCTCCAAACATCTATCAGTTCATTTCTACTCACTAATTTATTCAAAATTGTTATATTATTGTATCTATCTCTAATTGATGGATCTGATTTATCTTTCCATCTATCCATCACCATATTAAAATCACCTGCGATTATTGTATAGTCTCCTTTCATTTTTTTGATCTTATTAAATATTTCTTCATAAAACTCTTTTTGCTTTTCATTAGGTGCGTAAATATTCATTATACCATATGTTTCTCCATCTATTTCACCTTGTATAATTACATATCTACCTTTTTCATCTAACTCCACACTTGTTACAATGAAATTGCATCTTTTGGAAATTATTATTGCAACTCCTCTTGATTTGGATGTACCAAATGCTTCCTCATAAATGGCTACCCAATTCAATCTAAGCTCATTTTTTTTATCTCTTTTTCCATGTGTTTCTTGTAAAAAAATTATATCGGCCTTATCTTTTTTTAATATCGATTCTATCCTTTTTCTCTTTATTATTGACCCCAAACCTTTCACATTCAATGTTGATATTCTCAATCTATTCTCCATTTTTCATATTTTGAATTTTCTAATTCCACTCCCCATTGGCTCTTTAATGTGATGGTGCTCCCCTTCCCCTTCCCTTCCCCCTCCCACTCCCCTCCCCCTTCCCCCGCCCTCCCCTCCCCTCCCCACACAAACATTTCTCCCCCCTCTTCCTCCAAAGCACTTCTGCCTTGGAAACGACCAGCCATGGTCCTGGGGGGGGGTGAAGGTATGCCAACTCCCGGCATGAGACCAATACCCTCTCCCGATTTATTTTCTTTCCCATATTTTTTTTCCTCTCTTCCTCCTCCCTTCCCTCTCTCTACCCTCTTGCTTTATATATATATAAATCTATCTCTATGCATTTATAATCTATAAGAATATATTTTACTCAGTAGTCATCTACCCTTCTCCTACTCTATGAAGTTCTCTTTCTTCTTCTTCTGTTATATCATATTGTTTCTTCCAGTCCTCCTCAGCCTCTGTCCTTTCGTTTATCTCCCGAAGTCTTCTTCTTTGCTCCTCCTGTTGCTCCTCCCGCTGCTCCTTCTTCAGTTGCTCCTCCCACTGCTCCTTCTTCCGCTCCTCCAACCGCACCTTCCTCTTCCTTTTCCTCTTGCTGGATCAGTTTCAGTTCTCTCAGGAGTTGCAATCCTTGTTCAAGAGAATTTATTCTGTGGTATTTGCCAGCATATTGGAATTTCAGGAAGATGGGATATCCCCAACTGTATCTTATCCCAACTCTCTGTAGAACTATGATGCAGGGTTTCATTTCCCTTCTCCAATTTATTGTTTCGCGGCATAAGTCATTATAAATTTCCACTGTGTTATCTCGATACTTCAATATTCCTGGATTCTTTCTAACAGCTCTCATCAAATCATCTTTCTTGTTGAAATTCGCAATTCTCATTGTCAAAGGTTTTACTGAATTCAAGATACGCTATGTCCACAGCATTCCCTTCCCTTGAAGAGATTTAACTCCCTTCAAACAGATTTGAGTGCTTCTCAGGATAAGGTATCCTACCACCCAAGCCAACAGAACTGACCAGGAGTCACACAAAACTTTATTGAAGCTTCAGACTTTGGATGCCTTGCTCAAAAAATAAGGATTTTTTTTTTAATGCAAAAATACATGCAGAGGTTGGGGGACTCCAAGTCCATCTGCTTATCCTTCAGCATGTTTTACAAGGAACTCCTCAATCACTGTAATTGGGGTAGGACTGTGACTCTGACTGTTGTGTCACTGTATTTTAATATTTCAAACAAACAAACAAACAGCTTCAAACTGGTTTCAGGCATCATAACTCTTGCAGCTACTCTTATGAAATTCTAGACCTGGAGATACTTTTAAGCTGAGTGTCATTTTCATACAAATCACCCCAGAACATAGGTAGGGGGGAGAGGAAAATGGCTCCCTTGCCATAAAACTACTAGGATTCCACTTTTATAAGAAATGCTAAACCATCCTTCAGAAACTTTATGGGCTTGTCACTTAGGGCTCCCTTGTGCTGTCATTTTTATAGCAACAATCCAACAAGACTGAATGCACCTCCTTTTTAAATGTTTCAAAGGGAAAGGATACACTTGCACAGAAACTCTTGCACCTATTCTCTGCAATTTGGCAGCTATGACTCCATTCTGAAGGGCTGTTAAGTTACAAATTTTGTCCAATGACAAAACAATGGAAGTTATAGTCATTTATATATTTTCCACAGTGGTCTTAGATTTGGGATGGGAGTCAAAGCAAACTGGCTCTGAATCAAGCCAAGCAGAAGTAGGTCATTTTCCAAACCACTTAATCAGGGTCTGAACTGTACCTGGGAATTCATGAGTGTCCTTAGTTTAAGCGCCAAACAGATGGTACTGCAGCACAGACTTCTAGACTGTGCCCATTAAATACATGTATTTTTAGTTCCTTGTCAAATTATTTAAAACAGACATTTCAATATATTCATTTCTTTCTGTTACTGTTAGAGATATGGTTTTCTAGGACATGGGATTTCACTATATTATGCGCTATCAGGGTCTGGATCCACATAATATAGTTTATGCCAAGTGTCTCATCTCTGCTTCCTTCAGTACTGGAAACAGCCAGCATGGCCACATGGCAAAGGGATTAGATCCAACTGAATACATGAGAGACAATCAAAAAACAGAGACAGAAGATCAATGTAACATTAAATTTGTCAAGTGATGAAAGCATAATAATATACATGCACCCATGGCTCCTGTAGTTTGTAGGTTACAGATGCCACCTGCCCATCTACAGACAAGCCCAAGAGATCATTTAGTTACCATCTGTTCAATGGATAGGACAAGTTGCTATATTTTCATATTTCAAGTGTAAAAAAGGATAAAGGACAGATCTTTAAATGTGCACCATAGTGTAAACTGAGTTAGGCTAATTGGAGTCAAGTTTAAACTGCTACAGATATACTGAACAGCACATTCTATAATTAGATTAAGTAGTACCTGCCAGCACATTTACAGTCAGATGAGAGGGAGACATGAGCAATGTTTCTGATAATCCCAAAACAGTCTGAAGTCTGTCTTTGTGCAATAAGCAGACTTGAAAACAAGACACAGTGCCAGAGTGTGGTCTTGAAAACACCTGAGGCAGTAAGAGTGTTGAAGATCTGACAAGAACCAGTGGATTCAAACTGTGAAAAAAGATTTCACCTAAACATTGGGAAAATTTCCTAACTATTAAAACTATTTGACAGTGGAATGGACTATATATAAGACCACTTTTTTTGGAGGGTGGATGGCCATCTCTTAGGAGTGCTTTAGCTGTGCATTTGTGCATGACGGGGGGTTTGGGGTTTGGGGCCCTTTGCAGTTCCCTCTAATACTATGATTCCATAATTCTAAAGGACAGTAGCAAGTAGTGCACTACATGGATCTTTCCAGCTATGATATCCTTCCCAACCTGGAAAATCTTAACATTATCAAAAAAGAAACCCTTTTCACTGATGTACTTCCTTTTGCGCAACTGTTTCCTTTTCCACAAATATATATGAACCACAATATATTTCCAGATTGAGGTCAGTACTTTTGGTGCACAGATTAACAGATAATGTCTGACCTTAATCCTTAAAGCCCTTAGTAAGTACAGAATAATCATATTTACCGTTAGTTCTATTACAAATTAAATTGCATTATTTGATAAAATCCACTGTTCCATATATATATATATTTATTCCATCTATACAGAACAGCACAGATAATCCCCTTTATGTGGCCCCCATTTAGGTACTGACTACAGTCAGAACTATATCTTCAACACTGTTACTGCCTCAGGTGTTTTCAAGACCACTCTGGAATTGTGTCCTGTTTTCAAGTCTGCTTACTGCACAAAGGCAGACTTCAGTGTGCTTCTTGCCAAATAAACCTAGTAGTGGCTTCAAAGCATACATATTCCACAGATGCACATAAACAGCTGTGGTAAAGAGGTGGCTAACATTAAAGAAGTATTTCTCCACAAAGTTTCATAGATATTACCGCTTGTGGTGCTAGTACTTTAAAACTAAAATCCTTTTTAGATGTTTGCTGTGACTATTGACTCATATCTATGAAGAAGGGGAAATTTAAATAGGCATGTCAGCTGATTCCAACTTTTGTCTCACTTTTTTCCTCTCTCCTTCAACTTTCCTTTTAAGTTCTATGTGGACAATGCTAGTCATAGATTGTTTATTCCCACAGCTGCCCCCTGAAGATTTCTTCTTTTACTTACCCTGATAAAATGAACGTTGAAAGACAGTTTCCAAAATAAATCCTTAAACAGCATTGTACCAATCACTTAAAAGAATCATGTGAGACATAATAGTTCTCTTCACTCTACCTTTTACTAAATAAGGGATATGGAAATCTGTTAGTCTTTCACTGAGTTTCTCAATTACTATCCCGCATTCCATTCCATTTATATACCAAATTGTGAGCCTTTTTTCCTCTGCCCATGATGGCATACATTTGTTTGTGAGCATTTTTTAAATGTGTGCAATTTTAGTCATGTACTAAATGTATACATTTAGACCAGGATAAAGTACATACGGTTTTGCGTGCTTTTCTTTCCACAAAATATAATACAAGCCTTACAAATGTATGGAATTCAGAAATCGTGAGTCTACAGATCAAACAATTTTCTTCCCCACTGCCCATTGCTAATTGTTAGAAAGCCACTGAAATCCATCATCGTCCCATTTCATTAACTGAGATATTTTCCCCATGTCTGCCTGAGTCAAGGAGAGTCTATATTCCTGTTAAAAACGGTGACTGACCGGCGTATGTAAGAACACTTAGATTAAAATAATGGCAAAAAATAATTCTAACTCAATTATACTGTGTTATGAAGGATATCTATATATATTGTTTTTTCAGTAAGATGTATTAAAACTAAAGTTGTTTGGCTTCTCAGAAACATCCTTCTCTGAAACAAAGGAGAGCCATGGAAGTTCTAGCAGCTTTCCCTTACATGCTATTCATGCTGTCCTTACAGATGAATGGAGCAGTCTTCCAAAGTTGCCATAAAGTATTTTGCAAGAGTTCTTAACAATACAAAAGAATTCTTACAGACACAAAAGGTTGCCACATAACTCAGTGTTAAGAGTTAAAATTTAAAAAGCTATATCCAGGAACATCCTGTTCACTGGTTGCTATGGACACATGTTCACTGTTCAGTCTAAGACGACAAAATGGCAAGCGTCCTCTGGTCTGTGCTCACTTCACATCTCACTTTTTCTTTGCATTTCTTATAATATATTTGTCTTGAGCAGGCTTCCTGTACTCTCAAACTTAATATGCATTTTCAATCTCTCTTTGTCAGTGTAGGCACTTGCTTATGATGGGTTACGCTAAGAGGAATGTCTCTCCTCTGTCAGCGAGAAAGGTGTATGTTGGGGGGAGGGTAAGGAACAGAAAGAGAGATAAAATAGGCACCATCAAATCCATTTTTAATTAAAGGCCCTTGCAAGAGAAGTATTAAATTCATATTTGTATCACACTGAACAGCACGCAAGGGCAAAATATCAACAAAAGGATGGTGAAATCTGCAAGTCAGGCAAAAGGATGTAAGAGAATCACCAGCTCTATCAGCATCTGATGCCTGAACTCAGAAATATACACAAGCTTTGTTTCTGCAAAAAGATTAGATATGAATTGATTCCTCTGCTATTCCACTCCTGTTCAAAATTTTAGATTCTGTTCAAATTCCATTTCTGTTCAAGTATGATAGCTCAGATATTTTTATGCTATGCAAAGATGATACATAAAGATGGTTGTTAAATTCCGTATTGATTCTGCTCAAACACTGGAGGCCGGGCACACACTGAGAAACAGAGGGACATGTTTGGCACCTTCCAACCCTTAGCAGGCCATCCTCCAAGGTGAGGAGCAAATGAAAATCACATTTCAGGTGACTGATGTCAGTTCTGATCACAAGGGCCACACAAGAGTTCCCAAGGATCACATTTCACCCCCAGGCTGCTCAATTCCTACTTCTTGCATATGGCAAGACAGCTGTTGAATAGAATCTCTTAATTACAAATAAGGCAGTATTTTGCATTTCTGAAACAAATGTGACCAAAGCAAGGTGAAATATCTGGTCAGGCCACAAACTGAAAAACTGGCCTATAAGACGTTACATTTTATGACACTGAAAACAGCACTTTGCAATCTGAACATTCCATTTCAGTGACTTCTGAGACTCTGAACTTCAGTGTGGATTTGCAATTAACAACTATTACACTACCTGTATAAATTTAGCCTTATATTAGGTTATGAGCCTGTTCAAAACAATATTTTGTGGTCTGGAGACAGGCAGAACAGGCACATGCTTCTGAAGGTACAGAAAACCAACTATAAATACACAACAGCTTATTACTTATCCAGAAGACTAAGGGATTAAGATCAGTCTACTGTTGGTTTTTATGAGAAGTCTGACAATGTATATCCACTTCAGGCACTGGTTTCAAGCACTTACCTGACAGTCGAAGTCCTGAAAATTTCGAGCTGAATTCTGTCAAAATAAGAACAGGAGCTAGTTAACAGCCTTGTTTCTAGAATAATTGAATAAACTTAGATTCCAGCTATCTGAAAATCTGCTTCATCTTACTATCTGAGAAATTGTTTGAATTGAAAATTTCTTGTCATGAACAAGAAAAATACATGCATAGGAGTAATTAGAACAGAATAAAAATTCCTCTTTCCTCAACCACTGATATGAACTACCAGAAACAGAAGAGGGACCAGTAATTAGACATAACAGAAATAGCTAGCCCCCAAACTAGACAGTCCCCAGAAATAGATAATCTTTTCTAATTTAAAGTAATCGTGTTGGTGTTATTGGGGGAAGGAATCTTTTGGCATGATTTCTGAACAATGCATTCCATGCATATGCACAGCTACTTATTTTTGAATGTATCCTGAAACATTCTGCAAAATTATTTCAGGGACAGCATTTTATCTTGTGCATATAAGGATTCTGTGATGTGATTCCTCAGAGGTAGACTGCTTGTATTCAAAAGGGCTCAGGTTCAACCCTTACATCTTCAGGTAAGCATGACAAAAAAAAATGTAAGACCCATAAATGTTCAAGAAACACTAAAAAGAAGAAACCAAAAATACCAAAACTGGATTTTACCAAAGCAACTGAAAACACCAGTTTGCTACTTCACTCTGGATAAATAACCAAACAAATCACATACACATGTATATCCACATAAAGTGCACAAGCTGAACAAAGTTCAGACACTCCCTCTTTTTTGCCTTTGTTCACTGGGTGAAGAGCAGTTAATCTGACAAATTACAACAGTGTGTGCCTATATGTTGTAAAAAAAATTTCCTAAAATAATCTTTAAATTCAGCCTAAGAAAAACTGAAAGCAACGTTAAAAAGATAAATATAAAAGTCACTACTCTGCACTCTGCTTATGGCACTCATGGGAAGGGACAAGGAAGCATATTATTGCTTTACCTGACTTGTACTCCATTTTTTTCCAGAACCAGAAGCTCTGGGGCACTGAAGAATTGTACTCTTGTTTTGCACTCGAAATCCCTGCTCTGGCTTTGAAGATTATTAGACATCAGTGTGATAATTTATAAGCCATTTTTTAAGGCATTATTTGTTC
Source organism: Ctenosaura bakeri (assembly GCA_948474755.1). Taxonomy (NCBI): domain Eukaryota; kingdom Metazoa; phylum Chordata; class Lepidosauria; order Squamata; family Iguanidae; genus Ctenosaura; species Ctenosaura bakeri. Next base: position 88,137 of record CAOLHI010002001.1, on the reverse strand, counting down.
ATTATAAATGAAATGATGCTAGTAGACAACACCTTATGTCATATTTTGCCAGTCTTTAAAATACTGCATCATTTTTTATCACTGTACATTACTTTACAAAATAACCAATGGGCAGGGCTCTTTCCAAAAGAACTTGCAATTTAAAATTTTCCACAAAGGATCTAAGAGAAGGAGAGTACAAAAGAGATAAGAGTGAACTGAGAAAAAGGCTGTGCTTAGTCATCTTAAAAATGGGAAATGTTTTTATAAAATTTAAGTAAACCCTCTGAGCATTAAAATTGCTTTCAAGAGCAAGAGATACAAACAGTAGTTACACACAGCTGACAGAGAACACCTTTGGCTAATTGCTGAACCACAGATATTACCTTTTCATTCAGAAGCGGTTTGATCTCTGTCAACTGGACATCTTGCAATTCTTCCATGTCTATTAAGAATGCTGAAGTTAGCTGTCAAACAGCAAAACACTCCTGCTAAAAATAAAAAAACAACAACAAGGTCACAACTTTGCAAGAGATGCTATTTCTACAGCATAGATTGAGATGTATGACCAGATATTCAAGCTTGGATGTAAGATAGGCTTCAGTTTCTTCAACAGAAACATTCTTCTCTGCTCACAATGTGGCACTGAGCAAACGCATTTTTTATGTCTGGCTGTATCTGGCTGAATCATAAACATCAAACAAAAACAACGCCCCAAAACAAACTGCACAGAATTAGTGGATTTATAGTACAATAATTCTAAGAAAAAGCTGTTCAATTATACTTCAATTACATCAGAGATTTCTTTTATAGCTTTACTGTTTTTAATTACTGGCTTTAATTATTTTTAGCTGCCTTGAAGTATGTTATGATTTTTTTTAAAAAAAATTACTATTGAAGAAGAACTATGGATGTTCTTCCAATGATAGAGCTGCTTTCATCAACAAAACCAGAAATCTCCTAATCCCCCCTCCCCACTGCAGCCCCATCTTACCCACATATTACACCAAGAGGTGGCAGGGAGAAGAGAAAGAAAAGACGGTTCTATTGCCCTAGTACTGTAGTGCCATGTTGGATTTTGCTGAGAAGTAAGCAAGTTACTTTTTTTCCTAGCCACCTCAGACACAAAGTACACCTTTGCAGAAAATGGGTATGTGGTGGCACTGTCAAAAATGCTGCCATTTCTTCAATATATATATTCTTCCCTGTTCATTCTCTTCTTCTTCTTCTGGTAGGAATGACTCACTAATGGTAGATTTGCAGGAACTGGAAACTATCACAGCCTGTCAATTGTTTACTAATGGGGAAGCACAGAAGATGCTTTCTGTATATGTTCAGAAGTACTGAAAACATTCTGATTAAGAATTTTCCACTACTGATTCATTGGCTGATCTTCACTGCTACCCACTTATTGTTGATTGATCAGTGTCACCTAACAACAATACATCACTCTTTATTAACCTCTCACAAATAAGGCAGTAGAAGGATGAATGAAATGTACACGCATTAGTAGGGAGAGGTGAGATGGAAATGAAACAAGATGCAGATCGGTGACAATATATAAGGTGAGACCCCACATTTTACAACAGCCTTCCCCAACCTGAGAGTTTCCCAACCATGCTGGACTTCCATCATCTCCACTCAAGTAATATTATGGGATTTGTAGTAGATTTGGAGAAAGTGCCGGGTTGACAAAGGCAACTTTAAAACCACTTTTGAAAACATGTTTGAAGGAGCCAATAAAACTGTGCCCTTTAGGGTCAACAATGACAACCCTATATCACCCCCAACAAATACAATGGCTTGTTCTAGTAATTTAACAGTTTTATTAGCATACTTTAATTAAACAATTTCACTTATCAATATGAATGGCAACTAATTCTAATATTTAACACTAAAAAATTAATTTTCAAAGCTAGTGTTCCAAGCTCTGTGATTTACCTTGACTGAACGATAAGGGCAACATGGGCTGCTCTGTCCTAGGCAGTAAAAATGTCTTGAGTCAGCCTGCTTAATACTGGAGTACAGGAAAACTGTAAATTTGCTCAGAAGTCAACAAAATCTTCCATACTTCTGATGTGTATACATGCCTACAGACAGATTCATTTGCCTCTACAGGTAGAACTAATATTACCACAAGCTTTAATGCTCCAAAAAAGCAAGTGGCACTGGAGAAAGCAGTGTCCAGAGGGATGCAAGCCTTGTTTGCCACAACTGGTAAATATAGCTAGTTCACGTTTCCAAGGCAACTGTGTGCATTCTGTCTGCATAGGGAACGGAAAATGGTCAGTAGGCTGGCAAAGAAGCTCTCCTGCAGAAACTTAACTATCTGTTATTTTTGCACTGCAAAATATCCATTATCCAAGCATACAAATCAAACATAATCAAAGTTGGATACATAGATACACAGAGGTGGGTTGTAACTATATACCACACACACCAAGCTAAGTAAGTCTTTGTATAATCTTTCTACTTGCTACTTTGGTACAGTGTAATGATCTGTATAAGCTTTCAGGTTGTTACATAGTAAGATGTAATGGCTAATATTATTATTCCCATACAGAAACATTATCTACTCTTCATAGTACGTGAAAGAATTACTGGAACAACCACCTCACTGATTAGAGGTTTCACTTTTTAAGGCATTTATAGCAAAGAAACATGGATGGTCATCCCTTCTTCAATAAGTCATAAAATAGGATGTCACTGGCACTTAGCACCACCACTGTCCAAACCAGGCATATCCAGGACAATGGTACATGCTTAATCCAAGATGCAACAACTATCATTCTGAACCTCTGACACTTAAATAAGCATAATATTTGAGAAAGCTACTGTCAGTCACAGTAGTACATTTTATGTCAAATTACTAATACATTTATTTTCTTTCCCCTCTGTTAATTTGCCATTTTTTATTTTTCATAATTTTAGGGGAACTACAGACTAGCCAATAATGAACCAATAATTACAGTCAGCCCTCCACACTTGCAGGTGTCACTTTGGCGGATTTGATTATTCATGGATTATTTGCTGTCACCTCTGCTGCCTCCTCATGCCATTTGTAATAGAGACTGCAAGCCTTGTGAGACTAAGAAACTGCAAACAATGCTTGTAAGTCCCTATTAAAAATGGTGTGGGGCAGCAATGGAGGTGGCAGTAATGCCCACCAGCCACCCACTTCTGCCTTGTGAAAGACCCTGACACCTCAAAAGGAAGCCAGGGTGGGTTGAATATGGTGATCATACTTTGTGTGTGTGTGTGTGTGTGTGTGTGTGTTAAATATGGTTTGGGAGGACCTAGAGTTATTCATGGTTTTTCCACTTCCAAGGGGGTCCTGTTCCCCTAACCCTAGCCAATGTGGAGGGATGACTCTAATCTGTTTAAAGTTTCAGGAATAGAGATCTTCGGGGTTTTTTTCCTGTCTTGACTATATCGTAACTGCCCCCCCACAAATCTCTGAAACAGTGATGAATCTGTACTGTGTCTATGTGGATTTTCAATAAATATATTATTTTCTGATATCAGGAAAGAAGAGTGTTACTGTTAGTGCAGCAGGAATGACACAAGAGCTAAATGAATTTGTCAGAATGCAACTGAGCACTTTGCATGTTAAGATTATAAGAAAGTGCACAAAAAACAAACCACTACAATTATTGGGATTTGTGTAATGAATAATTAAAAGTAGCAGCTGGCTCTTATACTGAATCAACTGAGGAACTAGATAAGATGACAATAATATTAGAAGTAGATAAAAAAGCTTCTTCTTTTCAGATAACAAGTCTGCACCTTTTAAAAAGATTTATGGGAACAACTCAGGTTAATCTTGTTTTCAACTTGAAGCCTCATTAACAAAGATCTAATAAGTGGCCATGTAAAGCTTTGTGACATCAGTTTTAATGAATGTTTATTCAACTGAGAACAAATGTAGCATAAACAAAACTTAGAAAACTGATGCGTCATTGCTAAATTATCATCAAATTACACACCAAAGACTAAGAAAATGTGATTGTTCGATTTGTAATCATTACAGAAGGAAACATTTAAGGAATTTTAAAGTATCTTCACACACACAGGATTAGTATGACTCAGAATTAAATGTGATTCTAAGCTGTGGATCCAAAGCACTGTACCACTGGGGCATAAAAGCATATATACACTTCCTCAATAGATGGACAGGGCTGATGTGTAGCCAGTTCTGCCAAATGTTTACTCACTGGACAGGATGAAACATATTCTGACCAATCACGCCTTGTAAGAATTTGAATTTTTGTCAGGTTCTCTTTCTAAAACTTCCAGGCCTTTTATCTAACTGCGTTGTCCTTGGTTAAAGTATTCATAGCTTATCTCTCAAAATCATAGGAGGAAAATTAGACCACATGTTGGAACAATTTCAGAAAACTCTTGTACTACAAGTAGTACTTCATATAATGACAACTAATCCAAACTCAGTATGTTGTCCCAGTTTACTGGCAATAAGCCCATTTTCTTAAATACATGAAAGAAAAATATTTAAAGTATTACTATTACAACAACAAAGATATAAAATCAGAAAGCCAGCTGTGCTCAGTGTATAACATTCCAATGGATAGCATCCTAATTTCATACTTGAGATCACTACTTCTTTCAGATGCAGGTTTTATTTACTTAATGAAAGGTTATAATTTAATACAATAGCTTATGCAGTTCTACAATGTCATCCACTAGCAAAAAATGTCAGACTCACAAACACTAAGGCCATTTCTGCACTACACTGTCATAGTGTGATTATCCCACTTTCAACATCCCTGTGGAATTCTGGTGTCTGTAGTTTACTGAGGCCAAAGAGTTCTCTGGCTGAGAATTCTAAAGGGCTCTCCCTACACTGCAAATCCCAGGATTCCACAGGATGTTGAAAGCAAAATAAAAATATAACAGTAAGGGGTAAATGGGCTTAGTTCAATAATATATCATTGCGGAAGGAAATTAAGCAGTTTCTGGTTGTACCACCTCCACGGCATCACAATAATAATAATAATAATAATAATAATAATAATAATAATAATAATAATAATAATATTTATTTGTATCCCGCCTCTCCACGTGGATCGAGGCGGTGAACAACATGAAATACATTATACATTAAAATACATTAAAATACATTAAAAACATACCCAATCCTCCACACCCACCAACCCACCTAAACCCACCCCTTAAAATACACAGCAATTAACAATCCATCAATTACTAATACTGTGTTCTGCATTAAAAAATGTGGATTTTTCTCAGAATAAATTCTGAACAGTCCAAGAAAACTGTGTAGTTTTTGAGCACTTTCTTGCCATGGGGAGAAAAATGTCTAAATTATTCATTGTTGCCCACAAGAATGAAATGTACAAAGATTTACATCCCTATTTAGGAGTCACTTTAATACAGAATCACAAGAACAAGGACACAGAACTGGGGGGGAAATACATAACTCTAGTAGTGCTTTTTCTCCTCCGTTAATGTTATGTCAGTTTTATGACCTTACAATTAGGCAATCGCCCAACCGCTCGTGCTAAAGAGAAGATTCCATATGCCGTAAGTAACCCTGAATTCAGATATTTAAGGAAAGTGCTTTTAAAACACGAACAAGAATTACCACCCCGTCCAAAGAGAAGAGGGGGGAAATGGCGGCATCCTAAATGATAACCAAGAGTTCATACACCAAATGTTTAAACGCCAAGACTATTTAGCCTCCCGTTAAAAAGTCTCTCGCCAGGAGTCCCGCTGAGTTGGGGAAGCCCCTTATTTCGGGTCAGGACGACCTGTTCCGGTAAAGAAAGACCCTCCGAATCCTTCACTGAAGCAAACTGTGGCATGAGCAGGAAGAGCGACCGGCACCCTCGCGCTCAACAGAGAGAACGAGGCACGGACGCTTCATTGGCACCGATGGCCTTATTACATACCAAACGCGGAGGGGAGGGCCCAACCGTTGGCGGGCGCGCGCGCTTATTCTACTCGCGCGCCTTCTTGGGCAGCTCGCGATCGCGGCCGGCTTGGCAGCGCGAGACTTTACCGCTCTTCGGCGTTCTCGTGGCACTGGAGGTCTCGCGAGAGCCCGTAATTTTCGTGAGATAACCTGCCTTCCCGAACAGACGAGGTTGTTCGTAGGCCTTCTTCAGAAGTCCCCGACCAGTCTTTAGCCGGCTGGTCTTTGAAACGGAGCGGCGGCGCGTCTGCTCCGGGCGGGGTTGGGATGCCTGCCCCGGTAACAGAACCACACACTTCTAAACAGGAAGGCTCAGTCAAGACTGAGGGAAGGGTGAGAAATAAAATGGTTCTATATATTTGAGAAAAATCAGGAACATTAATAAATTAAATTAATTAATGAATTCCACTAGGCCCATTTATTCTAGGTAGATTAATTTTGTTGTTGTTGTTGTTGTTGTTTTTGTGTACCTTCAAGTCATTTCTCACTTATGGCGACCCTAAGGGGTTTTCTTGGCAAAAGGGGGTTTGCCGTTGCCTTTATCTAAGGCTGAGAGAGTGTGCTTGTCCAAGGTCACCCAGTAGGTTTCCATGGCTGGGCGGGGATCCAAACCCTGGTCACCTAGAAGCCAACACCCAGACCACTAAGACATGCTGGGCCTCGCTAGGTCCATTTATTTCTAGGCACATTTATTTAGGGATGCGTAATAAAGTGGAAGGGCCTAAATACCCTAACTGCCCCAGAGCCCATCTAGTATGGGTTGCTAAGCAGTGTCAGCCCTGGTTTGTACTTGGATGGGAGACCGCCAAGGAGTACCAAGTGCTGGGGGCTATATTTCAGAGAAAGGAACTGGCAAAACCATCTCTGAATATTCATTCCCAGCTTAAGAAACCCCTATGAAGTTCATGAGTTGGCAGCTTGAAAGCGCACGAACACACACAATGAACTGGAAAGCTATAAGGACTGGTGAGAAAAAAAATACATTTTTGTTTATTTGAGAAAAATCCAGACATCACTTTCTGCAAGGACACTGATGAAATTCATTAGGCACATTTATTTTAGACAGACTTGTGTTGATTTATCAGTGCATTATTAATTGGAGATACAAGTTCAAAGATATAGGGAGAATAATATATACATGGCACCGGTTTAACACTGATTGATCTTGTTAGGCCGATGGGCACACTTACATTTCTTTTAGGGTGCTAGATCACAAACTGGAAATACAGGTTCCAGTACTGGGGGGAAATAAAGTACTTTTATCTGCTTGAGAGAATTCAAGGTACCACCTTCAAGAAAGCTAATCAATTTATCATTATTTATCTGTATCCCACCTTCCTCCCAGAATTGGGACCCAAGACAGATTATAGTTTAGGGAGATTTCTATTTATTTAGGATTCAGGGATTGGAAATAAAAGTTCAAGAACAGGAAAAAAATACAAGAGAAATTAAGGGACCACTGCAACACTAATCAATTTCAATTTTTTTATTGTTGGTCATCAACTTGGTTTCAGCTCATAGCCACCTTATCACTGAGAGATCGTAATGAACCTAGTTCAATCAATAGGTCTTGCAAACTTAGGGCAGTGGCTTGATTGTATCAACGCATCTGTAATGTGATCTTCCTCTGTTCCATTTCTTCTTCCTCTTCCCATTTTCAAGTGAACCATAATTTCTCATGAGTTTTATAAAATATTTATTTTATAAAGTACAAGTCAGTTTCATCCTGAAATTCTTTCATGGGCTGTATTATCCAATGTATGCTTACAATATGATCTCTAGGTGCTTCTTCCTTTCTAAGATCCAAGTTTGGACATCTGGCATTCCTCACTCCATGTATAGTGAAAGTCTTGGTTGTAAAACCTTGAGTATCACTTTGCTTGTATGAGAGATTAATACAGCAGTCAGATGGTGATTATAAATCCCTATTGCCCCCTTTCTTGGGAATTGTAATGTAGATTGAGTTTTTCAAGTCTGTGGGCCATTAGTTTGGTTTCCATATTTGTTGGAAATTTTTTGATAGAATTTGGAAGGATTCTGTCTCTGTAGCTTGAAAGAGCTCTGTTGGTAGGAAGATTGCTCCTGGTGGTTTATCTCTTCCAAGAGTTTGGAGGACCTCTTCCACTTCACTTTCTAAAATTATGGGTTTACTGTGAAAATGTTCCTTCCTGAACGAATCTCAAACTTCCTTCTTTTATGTAGCTCTTCAGAGCACTGCTTCCTTCATCTTTTAATTTTGTCCTGATCCTATAATGGTCCCCTTGGTGCTCATATAGCGTTCCTGCTGCTGGTTTAAATTTCCCTTTGATTTTTCAGATCTTGTGGAAGAGTCCTCTTGTTCTTTTGTTGTTGTTGTCTTTTATTTCTTTATGTTATTTTAATAGTTCTCTTTGTGCTGACATATCAGTTGCTGGACAGTTTCATTCCCCCTTTACTTCCTATCTATCCTTAACTATTTGGAGCATTTCATTAGTCATCCAATGAATTTTTCTGGCTACAGACAGTGTCTTTTTACTTTTCCCCCTGATAATACCCCAGAATTCTTCTGGTTTCTTGTCTATTATACTTAGTACGGCAAAGAAGTTCATTATCTGATCTTGAAATTATACAGGGACGTTTTCTAGTCTGTATTTTGCCACCATGATGTATATTTATTTACATTCAGCAAACTCCACTAAACTTGCAAGTGAGTACTTCTGAGTTGACATATTTAGGATTGGTCTGTAAACAAACAGTGCTTTAGATTGATCTTTTCTTGTTTTCCAGTCTGTGTTCTATTCAGGGAAAACAGACTGCGCTTTGATCTGCTAGCTGATAAAAGGAATAAGTCACAAACTTACTTGCCCTAGTTCTAGTTTATGTTTACAGTAACATTCTGTTCAGATTGATTTGCTAATTGTTTTAGTAATACTGAAGTGGATACTTTATTGAAACAATGTAGGACTGAAGAGTTTATTCAGCACATACTTGCAGTAAAGATGCCTTATTGTCTAATATAATCTGAAAGTCAAACTATTCAAAGCTGCATCACCAGATGTGTTATCCTGACTTCATAGTCTAATTTTCAAACCTCTTCCCTATTATACATTCTGGGTTCAACTTATTCTGTTTCAGCAGTCTCTTGGTTTAAATTTTCCTTTAATTTCTCAGGTCTTGTGGAAAGTTTCTTGTTCTACTTTTTTACTGTAGTCTTTCATTTCTTTGCTTTGGTTATTATAATATTGTTCCTGCCTAAAAGTCACTGAATAGTTGTATTCTGAGTTCTGACATTATTTCTGTCAAATTTACTTTTGCTTCTCATCTGTCCTCCAATGAGGCTTTTCTTTTGGCTACAGATAGTGTTTCTAGTTTCAGTCCAGAGTGGTTCCCTGTCCATTAGCAGTCTGTTCTATACAAGATCTTTAAATTCTACAGGGTTTTGGCACTGTTATTTAGTGTGCTCTTTTAGTTTTACTCTAGCTTGTGAAATAAGTATTTAACAGTCTGTGCCAAAACACACTCTTAGTCTTGCTTTTGCAGGGAGAATGAAACAGAACTTCCTCTTCTTCTGCACCCAATGTATGCAGTCTTGATTTCTGTATTGCCTATCAGTGACATCCATGTATACCAGATACGGGAAAACTGCATGTTATGTGTGGCCTTTGGGACCTCAAGGTGCAAGTTTGGTGATGCTTCTACACCCTCTAATTTTTTAGAAAGATTTTTGAGCAGTATTTTGCCTCAACTCCCCTTGGCTCAAAACCATTGCAAAGCACAGTGGTTTTACCACCCAACCATTTATATATCTTTGAAAACTCTCCCAGAAACAAAAAAGGGACTGAAAATCGGCCAAAATTGACCCCAAAAGTGATGGTGCTCACTTTCTATTTCTGCTGATTTGGGGGCAATTTTCATCAGATTTTTTTGTTCTTCTGGGGGGCTTTCAAGATGGGAGGTAAGGAACAAGACCAATGAGTTTTTTAGCAGTATGATACTCTTATGGGGGAAGAGAACACTAAATCCACCTGGTCCTTAAAGACCATAAGCCCATACTGAGTTTTATAGTTCAAAATTGCTTTATTGGCACTTGCAACTCTTGCTTCCCTTCCCCCTACCAATTTAACATCACTGAAAATGTACCATAAAGTGCCTCTCCAGAGGCTTTGTTACACTGCAAGCCCTTGACAAATCTTTAGCCTCCCCAGATTTGAGCGTCTTCAGTAACCTCCCTCTTGAGATCCTGAAATCCCTGGCCAGTTATATTCTCTTTTACCCAGAAGCTGCATGGTTCCCACCTACAGAAACACAGGATTACCAAAACAATACAGGCTGACTCCTCCCACTGGGTTTCTTACCATCCCTAGAAAAAGTACCCCTGGCAGTAGCCTGCAAGAAGGAATAAGTGGAGACTGCAGCCTATGAACATCCCTAGCTCAGGGATAATGCTCATCAATACTATGTTCTCTGCGATGACCATTTGATGGCTTGTAGTAGCTTCTGCCACTGCTATCTCAGGGATGATTGATGGGCTGGGCCTCAACCTTTTTAGCTAGTTTGTAAGCCAACCTGGCTGCTTCTCTGTAGTCCTTTCTTCCACCTAACTCAAATTTCTGGCTAGGTTTTATAAAACCACTGGCTGCTGTCACACCCCTTCCCAGATGGGGCATCCTATCTTCTGTAGCTTGCATGGCTCTCTTGGACCCTCCCAGCTTCCACAGAAGGCAGCCTATACTTTCAGTCTCCCTCAGTGAACTCCACCTGTTGAGTTCCTCTAGCTTCTTAGAACCACTCTTTGTACACTTTGATATTTTTGCTCTTTTAGCTTTTTATAGTTTGTAAGTCTTCTTTTGTTTACCTAGCTTTTCATTAGAAGTAAAAACAGTATTTTTATCTGGTGTTTCTTTTACAAATATTTCATTGTGTTTTCAGTGTTTTAAGCCATAGAACTTTTAATGCAAGTGCACACACATAAAAAGTTGCAATTCATTAAAGCAACACAGGACCATTTTTGCTGCAGATATAAATTGTGGCAGGTAATCACTAGCAGAAGCTTCTGAACTCCCCTTTGACATGTATAAATATATATGGGCTCTTCAGTGATCATATTATACTGTTGCATTAAGATATCCATTCAGGATTTATATCGTGCCAATGTGACACTTATTAAGCCTCAATCTGGATGTTCAATAAATCTGATTTTCTCCTCAGCATATTTCTAATTTGTTCCTATAATCATGTGTGCTGCAGTTAACAAGTAAAATATAGGATGCTTTTTCTTTAGGTGATGATTTCCCCCATATAGGTAAAGAGCAAGAATAGTTTGTATCTAGTTTTTATTGCTGATCCTTTCCACAACCTCAGTCCAAAACATATGTACAATTGGGCGATAAGAATTTCCCCCTTCCCCACACCTGCACCAGCTCAACAGTGACATTCCTTTGCAAAATCTGGACATCATAAATGGTAACGCACATCATCTATAAATGGTTTTATAAGTGCATTCTTTCCTCAGGGCTGAAATATATTTAAAGGGAACAACTTCTAGACCCTCCTTGGATGTTAGAGAATATCTGATGCTCATAAGAAATATACAGTTGGCTCTCCATATCCACAGACTCTTATTCATGGATTCCACCAACCACGGCTTAACAATATTTAAAAAAAAAAATCCAAAAAGCAAGCTTTGATTTTTGCTATTTTATATACGGGATGCCATTTTACTACACCAATGTACATAATAGGACTTGAAGATCCAAAAATTTTGGTATTCACAGGGGGTCCTGGAACCAAACCCTAGCAGATATGATGGACCCTCTGTAATGTGGTTTCTTTTTACAGGGGGCCCAGTAAAAACACTAGAAATAGGAAAAACACATCTTGGTAAGGAATAGACTTTTATGATTGCTATATGTTCCAGGGAGACAGTGTGAGGGACATCCACTCCCTAAATTAAAATGTAACTCAATGTTTTACTGGTTTGTAGATCCTATGTTATAATTGCCCTGCTTTCTTGGTTATCAGTACCTCTAATTATCTGAAGTTAGAGAAACACAGAATCATACCTGATTTTTTAAATTTCATACTGAATTTTGAGGGCATATAGAACCCTAGAACTAGATATTAAGTGAAAGTGGGCTCAGCATTGGCAGGTAGAGGGTAGATTATTTTTCCCATCCATTACAACTGAAACATCCTTACACATGAAGATTTAACAAGTACAATATCCACAGCAGTGGTTCTTAACCTAGGGGTCTGCAAAGCCCTACTGCTGGACACCAACAGCTAACCCTAAGCAACACTAAGGTAAACCTATCACAGGGTTTGTTCAGAGGGGTTTGCCTTTGCCTTCCTCTGAGGCTGAGAGAGTGTGACTTGCCCAAGGTCGCCCAATGTCTGAGTGGGGATTTAAACCCTAGTCTCCAGAATCTTGTAATAAATAAATAAACACATCTTTGAATATTTAAATTTTTGAATATTTAAATTTAAATCTTGAGTTAAGTCTTGGGAGGCCCTGGCAACAAACTATTTTTACAGGGGGCTCTGATTTAAAAAAAAAGGTTAAGAACCACTGATCTGCAGTGTTTAAAAGTGCCCCCTCATGTGTTCAGTGGAGCTTACTTCCACAAAGCTGTGCACAGGATAGACTGCAGGCCGCCTTTATTATTCTTGGGAGGACTCAACTACAGTAGGTATCACATTAGTGCTTGATCATTTAGTATTCTTTTGGGTTATAATTCCTGCTCAGGGGTCTCAAACTACATAACTGATGGTCTAATTTTTGCCAGACCATGTTGGTGAGGTCAGCTCCCTGCCTTCTCCCATTTTGGGGTCCATGGAGGGAAGCAGAAAGCCAGAATACTTTTATTTGCAATGTTAATAGGTGCTCCTTGATTGCTGACGCCATGCCATGCATCATGAATTTTGACTATTATTACTATTTTGAAAACCTAATAACCCTAGTTGTTACTCAACTACACTCAACTTGTGAACACCTGCAGTTTTTCTGGGGAATGGAGAACACAGCACTGGATGGAAAATTCCATTTGTCAACATAGTTTTAGCTACAAAAATACTGTAGGAGCAGCCTTTATCCTGGCCAGATCTGGAATTCAACTTTAACCTTGAAAACTGCAACAGGCATCCTCTTTCAAATTGCTAACTTACTAGCTTATGCTACGTAGCAAATACTGTAAGACAGTTTCAACAAAGGAAAAGGTCACATATTTACACATATTTCACCATATAGTATGTGACACCATTACTGGAATGGGCAAAATGCAGACTTCCAGATGTTGTTGCACTGCACCTCTCATCCATTCTATCCAGCATAGCCAATGTTGAAGAATGCTAGAAGGTCCAACAACATTTGAAGGTTGCACTCTGTCTGCCCCTGTATTATAATTAGTGCCAAATCAAAGTATTTTTTCTTAAAAAAAAAAAAGAAAGCCAATTTAATATAGCATCTGAGCCTTTTCCTTAATGATGTTATTGGAAGAGACATTATAATTTGCAAATCATTCTTAACCATTTATTACTTATGATTTGAAGACCATTAGAGCACAGATAATGAAACTTTTCAGTTTTTCCAGCAAACTATACCAAAAAAAGGATGCTTGACACTTTCATTTTAGGAAACAGCACATTGTTATTTATAGCAAGAAATCATACAGTAAAATAAACCTTAATGTCTACTGCAAGAAAATAATGTACATCATTGTACAACAAAAATAGGTACACCAAGAAAATAAAGCAATAAAAATAAAGTGTTTCCTACACATTGTTTAACTGGGAGAACACAGTATGATTAGAATTTAATTTATATCAGGACTTATTCTCCGTATCTAAGTTTTTACCAGTGCAATGTCTGTGAAGAAGCGTGCCTCTGACTGATTGCAAAATGTTTGCTGCTCCACCACAAGTAAAAAGCAATCTGTCCTAAGAATGCAAATTGCCACCATGTAGCTCAAGAAAAGTAGCTGCTTCCAGAAGGGACAGCTAAGCATACAGATATGTTTCCCAAGTGAATGTACATGCAGTTCTCCCTGGGGAACAAGAATTATATTAATTTCTCACAATTACCTCATGCATAGCCCATAAGAAACAGAATTTTAAAATTAACCCTGAGCACTTTTCCTAAACAAGTTGTCTTAGTCTGCCACATACTATACCCACTACCTCTGTCTTTTCTCTTGTGTGCATTTCCTCACATGTAATCATAGACAGAAATGTTAACAGAAAGGGCTAGTGCATTCAGTTTATCATTATAAAGCTAAAAAATATTTCAAAAGCATTACATTAGATAAGGGGGGCAATAACTACATTTATGTTAAATTGCCTTTTTCGTTTAAATGAAATATGTACTACAATCTTATCAAAATGAAAGTGAAAAATCATGTTCATAATTTTACACACACATCCTCCCCATCCATGTTCTGTGTTTGGGGAAAAAAGAAAGAGCTGCATGATTTAAAAACACTTCTCACCTACTCCATCAAAAACCCTCCTCTTATATTCCCGTTCCTTGTAACAAGAGTCAACAAAGTGTGGCCTGGGAGCCACATGTGGTGCTCTGATGCTTTATTTGCAGCATTTGATCATATCATATTCCTTGGACTACCCTCTTCTGGTCTTTAAAAAAAGAGAGTGCAAATTGCACATTTTGTAAACCTCCAGAAATGGCAATTTGCCTTTTAAATAGATGTTGCTGTTATATTTATATCTCAACTATTCCCAATGTGGTTTACAAAAGTTAAAACAGATACAACTAAAAATTTACACTGAACATAGGTTCAATGAAAAATAATTAAAAGCAGTTACAAAAGAAAAAGTAACGAACACAGCCCTATCCTCCTGAGCAAAACAAAAGGATCTTCAAAACAAAAGGATCTTCAGCTACCTACAGAAGAAGATCCTTTAACTTCTCTGCACTGCTTGATATCCAATAAACATCTGTTTTCCAAAATAAAAATGAATTTTGGGCTAGTTCCATTTTCTTTTTTTACATTTTTGGCAGTGCTTGTGGCCTTTGGAGGATATTAGGGACAGAAAAATAGTCCGAAGACCTATGGCTGATGTTCACCCATGATGCTCACCCATGTCTTATAATCTCATTCTGTTCTTCCTTCTTCTAGTTTACTGATTCCCACAAGATCCCAGCAAAATTCCTGAGATTAAAAGTTTCAAAACTTAGTTTCCTGAGAGAGATGGGGCATCTCTACTTTAGTGTCTGGTGTAGAAAACATGAGGGTCAGATGGATGCACAGAAGACTATTCCCAGGTTGCTCTTACAACAAAAACAAACAAAGATTATTATAGCCATGTGCATTTGCAAGGTTTGAATCTTGTGATTTAAGTGCTGTAATTCACTAATCCTGAGGGAATAACAAAAAGCAAGAAAACAGTTTTTCAGAATTCAAGAGAAATAAGTTCTACGTAAACAATCAGCTGGGAAATAAGAAATCTATTTGCTCTTTAGCATGGTTTCTCGTTTAATTAACAAATAATTCTGGAATTAATGTTGAATGCTAACCTAAGTCAATCAGTTCAGTTAAAACTTTATTTAAGTTGCCCCTTTTGTTAGAAAATTTCTAGCATAATTGATAACTTAAATGATTTTTATTACTTCATTCTTATCCATATATTTAAGTTTGTTGCACTCTCTCTTCTTGTCAACTGCACCTCTTCTGCTGTTCATTATTTTACATTTAACAGCTTGAATCAAAACAGCCTAGGTTACTGGTCTTTATGCTGTAAAATTTGAAGATGCAACACTAGGCTTAGTGGTTCTAAGACTGTGAAGAGTACACACTTATTGTCTCAGCCAATCCCTGTAACTTTCAGAGGAACTGTTAGGATAGAAGATACCATGCACACTGTCATAACATACCATAAATGCTGGTAGTGGGGGATGCACTAGTTTATTTTTTCCAGCTGAGGATTTAGGACAACTCTGTGGAATTTAGCAGATCCATGCTTCAACAACCTGATATATTTATTTCTACTTGCCATGGCTGTTTAAGAAAATCAGATGTCCACCAAGATCTTAAATTGTCATGTTTTAGACATATAGGTTCAGTATTGTGAAAAAAAAATCAAACTGGCCATCAGGTTAGGAACCAGCTGTTAAGAATAAGCTATTAGGAATGTATAATCCCTGTGTGTATGTAGGTAATTAGATCCTTAGATAAATTTTCCTTTCCATAGAAAAGCTGACGGATTTGCCTAGTCAGGTCCTTCGTAATGCTATATTTTAATTAAATGTATTATAGCATATGGATTTCTGTCCATTTCCTTCAGGCTTTCATTGATCCTTTCAGTGTTACATCCACTGAAAACATTCCACAGGAGATTACATAATTGTATACTGTCACTTTAAAATATCACAACACTAGATGGTTTTGATTAGACAGACAATCAGCAGACATTCACCCTCTATCAGAAAGGAATAGGACAGATGGGCACAGACAAGTAACTATCACCTGAGAGCACACAGATAAGACATATAATGACTCCCTTTCTAAAGAGGCCTTCTAATCCACTGCCATGCCAACTGACATAGGAACAAGTCCAGCTGAGTTTAGTGGGCTAACTTTTGAGTAAGTACACATAGAATGGAACTGAAAAGTGAAAATCAGTATTTTGCTTTTAGAAGACACAGCACAATGGGTTAGATCCAGCACTGGATGTCTGCTCATGCAGAAGCAGAATCCAGTGTAAGTAGGAGATGCAACCTCTGTTTCCAATCCCTAAGTTATCCCCAAATGTCATCTAGATGTCTAGAAAACATTCTGGAGCATGTTTCAGACCTGAAGAATGCTGCAGAGAAAAAATGAAGGAAAATCTCAGTGCTTCTGCAAGCATCACAAGTTGCTTTAGGCCTATGTTCCTGACAATACCGCAAGCTTTACGTTGCCAAAAGATACACATTGTTTTCTGACATCTTTTATATATGAATAGTTGTCAACAGGAAGATATAGCTAGAACTGTGCAGTCTGTCACTGTTTGAAAGCACTGAAGATGACTTGGAAGTGACCTAACTGTAATTCTTGAACTTGAGTGTTTCCCATTGCCACTACTCGTTCCACTTCTCCAAATACTGCACTGCAGTTCTTGGCATATAAACACATCAAAATTCATTTTAAAAGGCACTATTGTGAGAGAATAGACTTTCATGTAGAGTTCTACTGCAAATGAAGACAGACAGGAAATGGAACAGAATTTCAAAAGTGACATGGACCAGAAATTTCTATCTGTCCAGCCCTACTGCTAGACAACTTCTGAGTTTGGGTCTACTTTCCATACTCATAATCTTGCCCACAGATAAAAAATAATGGTAAGAACTTGGTGCGTAAAAACTCAATTTATCTGGGCTGGGGAAAAAGCCAAGAATAAAATGGAATCTAATGGAAGATCTTAGAGAAAGAGGTGGCCTAGGGCTCCCTGATTTACAATTGTACACTCATGCTAACACCCTAACTTGGATAACTGATTGGATTAAATTAGATAATAAGAGATTGCTGCTCCTAGTAGGAGCAGGTTTAAATTATGGTTGGCATTCTTACATATAGTATCTTAAGAAACACTTGGACAAAGAATTTTGCGAACATCCCATAAGAAACTCACTTTTCAAAGTTTGGACTAAATATAAATACCGGCTCTGTCCACAAATGCCATTATGGGCTTTTCCACAAGAAGCTTTTTATAATTCTGTAGGTAAAACTCAAAATAATTGGTAGACATATGAAGATCTGTTAAGGTTTCATAATAATGAACCTACTTTAAAAATAAAAGAAGAGCTATCAGTTGAAGGTATGGATTGCAGTTGGTTTTTATATATACAATTATAGTCTAGATAAGGAAGAACAGCTAAGGAATTCCCTCTCGGAGTTAGGTGCCATCTTAGAGGTTGGCATGCAACATATCATGGTTAAATTTTATAAACTTCTTTTAAAATGGGAATCGGAACAGGAGATTGATAAAAGCAGCATGATAAAGTGGGCTTAGGACATTGCATATCCTCTTCAGTTAGATTATTGGTTGCAGTCCTGGAAAGATTTAAATTTCTCAGCTTGCCAATCGCTAAAAAAAAAAACTACTATAAGCTGCTATATAGATAGCACCTAACCCCAGCAAAAATTGCTAAGATATATAAAGGAGGTAATGAGAACTGTTTGAAATGTAAATCTGAAAGAGGTTCGTTTTATCAATGTTGGTGGAATTGTAAAAAAGCAAAAAAAAAAAAAAAAGGAAAATTATTCGTACAGAAATCACTAAAATTACTAAGAAGAGCTTCCCCATGAAACCAGAATTGTATTTATTAAATATGTTCAATGCAGTGGAGAGTTACACTGAGAAAAGACATAAGAAAGTAGTACTCCATTTGATAACTAAGGCTAGAATTCTTTTTGCTAAAGAATGGAAAAAAGAAGAGGCTCCTACCACAGATTTGTGGATTATGGAAATTTATGAATTATTGAAAATGGATAAGTTGGCAACGTTACAGCAAGACAAATCATTAGATAATTTAAAAAAACAATGGGAAGATTTAATTACATATTTTGATGAGAAATGGGGGAATCCTTTTGTCACGGCTTTTAGAGATTGAGTTAGATAAGACGGAGTTATACCTTTACTGGAGTTAATCCTGCATTGTTTAATTTGTGTACTGAGTACACTATTTTGTTATATGTTCTTATAGTCACAAGTTGTGTAGATGTTACCCGCAACCAAATAATAATTGTAATCTATCATGTAAATATTATAATAATAAAATTTAAATTAAAAAAACTCATTTCATCCAATACCTGTCATCTCTAGCACCAGATAGTATGCCCCTCTATATCAGTTGCTGGAGAGTGCAGGATAGATGGTACAGTTGCACTCATGTGCTGGCAGGCTCTCCATGAGTAACTGAATGCTGGCCTAGATTGACGTTTGGTCTGGTCCATCAGAGTTCTTATGTATTATAGCATGTGCACAGAATGAGATCCAAATTTCCCATGCCATGAACAAAAAGATACCCTTCATCCACAGAACAGACTTTTAGCAAAGGCTCCTCAACTGGATGTTGGAAGAATGAACAAATTTCACAAATTTCCACATTCTCCCATTTTGCCTCCTATGCTGCCCTGTGAGGGACCACAGGTGCTACACAGCAAAGAATCATCACTCTCCTCTTCCAGTAACGTTAGAAGATATTTAAAAATAGTAATAGCCATTTACTACTTTGTTCCAACCCTACTTTTGTGATCCTGTACTTCTCCCTGCATTTTTATTTCAGTTTAATATCAGGGACAACAGCCTCAGTTCTCAGAGAACAAAGAGGTGATCTTGGGGGGCTTCTCTGATTGGAAGGACTACTGCCAGTTCCCAGAGGAAGAAGACACAATGTGGTATTAGGTGATTTCTTACCAAGGGGGACAGAAACAGTAGTGTGTGAGAGCTTGATAAGATGTCTCAAAAGTTGTGCTGACCAGTCAGTATGGGTTTCTCAGAAACAAGTCAGGTCAGACTCATTGTGTGCGTGTGGACAAAATTACAAGCAGGTAAAATGAAAGGCAGGAAAAAATGAAATGCACAAATACAAGACAGGTGACACCTGGCTTGACAACAGCATATACGTAAATGTTCTAAGAGTCTTAGTAGACCACAAGCTATGCATGAGTCAACATTACGATACAGCGGCCAAAATAGCTAATGCAATTCTAGGCTTCATGAACAGGAGTATAGCATCCAGACTGAGAGATATAATGGGACCACTCTATCCTACTTTAGTCACACCTCACTTCAAATATCGTGCTCCTGTTCTGGGAGCAAAAATTTTAAAATGACACTGACAAGCTGGAATGTGTCCAGAGGAAGGTGCTCAAGATGATAAAACCTCTGGAAACCAAGCCCTATGAGGAACAACTTTGGGAAGCTGACTCTATACGGTCCCTGCAGCCCCTTCCAAATCCATAATTCTAAGCCCCAACAACGTAAGGATTTTGACCTAGAAATATCTGAATTGTTTCAAGAGGAAGAGGATCTATCCCATATTACTAAAATATTTTCAAGGACTACTTTGGGATTGTTTTTTTTTTAAATCCCAGTTGTTAGGAGTTCAGACAGCTCTTACCAAAAGCACAAGATGCCATTTGAATGATGTCAAGTTGCTAATATTGACTAAATAAATATAGATTTTAAAAAAAGCACAAGATGAACAAAGAACTAATCTGCAACACAGACATTAGCAGGATGCTTGTTTTCACATTGTTTAACATTAATGTGAACTTTTTTAAAAAATAGCCTTATGTTCTTCTTTCATTCAATTTAAAAATATTCTTTTTAGTAACTGAAATTCAACCAAGGTAAAGCTTATCCAATTTTTAAGAGGATCCATGCACAGAAAGGTTTATCTACAGATAAGCTGAGGTAATGGACATTGTGAGATTATCCTAATCAGAGTTCTAAATGCATATGTGTGTCAGTGATAAATGAAAAACAAGATTAAATATTCTGAACCCTCCCAAAACCTTCCTATGGCAAAAAAAGACAATGGTAAACTATAAACTGTTCTGCCAAATAAAGCTCCCCCTCTAAAAAAGAGGCCCATACTCATGACAGAGGGCTCATAAGATTTGCTATTTTGAACTGATCCAGGGAGAGAAGTTGTAAAATCACAATTAGACAAGTCCTTTTAGGGATACAGAACCCTATCTGTTGTTATTAGACTAGCAAACCAACTGGACCAATTTGTCTGAGAATGTACCCGTTGACATAAAAAAGTACTACATTAATGATCTGTGTTGTGAAAGAACCCACTATAAGACAAGAATGGGACCTGCAAAAAAAAACCATTGCAACTGCAAGCTTTCCTCAAGAACGCTAACATTTGCCTCTAGTTCTCCAGTAGATCTACTTGAGCAACCATGCTCAAATACTCACCCCTTGAGTATGGAATCAAAGAAGGGTGAAGCTTTTCATGTAGAAGTTCCTGGGTTCCATTCTCAATAGTTACCGATTAAAAGATTTCAGGTAAGTGGACTATGAAGTTCCTTTCTAACCTTGGAGTAAGTCTGACAGCAATTATAGTGCTATTTTTCCATTTTAACTGCCAAAGTTCTGTCCTATGGAAGCCTGGGATTTGCAGTTTAGGGAGGGACATTTAGAATTCTCAGCCATAGTGTCCCAGTGCCTCACGAAACTAAAAATGCCAGCATTCCACCACAGTTAAAGTGGAATAGTAATTTTGTAGTGTGAATGGGTCCCATGTCTTTAAAAGTACTGTGTTTGTTTGCCATAGTTTTGTCATAAATGTGGTTGAATGTGGCTTATACTTCAACTTGTATTTGAACTCAATTATTCTACTATCATGACATGTTTAATTATCTGATATAAATTTCTAACATGCTGTATTAAGCTAACCAACATGTTGAAATGGGAGTGTAACTCTGTCTAGCACAGCAATAGGAACATGCCATAGCCAACATGCTAAAGAACATGCTATGTTAGTAAACAAACTTGCTGGAACTACTTGGGGGGGGGGCTTGGCTATACTCTTCCTCATTTGGAAGTAACATAACAAAAGCAGAGGCTTGAACAAGCTGGAAAAAAAAAGACCAGCTAATACAATGGACATAGCAACTGCCACCTGTGAATGCTGACTTGAAAGCGCCTAGATTTTGTTCTTATCTTTGTTCCCTCATGTTCACAACATACATGATGTCTATCAATAATACTTGAAATACAAGAAAAGTGTCCCTCTTACTTATTCCTGAGAAAAACTGAAGGACTGCCCCATCTCTATTTGCAAAAATGGACTACTAGCTCTGAAACGATTCTGATGCAGTTGGCAATTCAAGAGCTAAGATCACAAAACACACAAATTTAGACTGGATATTATTCCTTAAATCACAAGCACTAGAAACTTAGTACACAGTATCAAAAATATGTGTGTGTCTACATGCCTTCAAGTCATCAGTCAACTTTTGGTGACCCTGTAAATTTCATAGAGTTGTCATAGGCAAGGAATACTCAGAAGTGGTTTTGCCAGTTCCTTCCTCTGAAATATAGCCTACAACATCTGGTGTTTGTTGGTGGTCCCCCATCCAAGTACTCATCAGAGCTGACCCTGATTAGTTTTCAAGATAAGACAGAATCTATACCTCTAGGGTACTTAGGCCAGATGCCAAAAACACCTTTTGATTAGTGGAAAAGACTTGTTGACTGTTGACAGCTAACTCAGACAAGTGCAAAAATCTACAAGCAATATGCATATCTATTCTAGAAAGAAAGGCAACCAAACACAAAAGATTGGAAAGGAGATTCCACCTGAACCTCAGGAAGAACTTCTTGACGGTCAGAGCTGTCCAGCAGTGGAATATGCTGGCTGGGAGTGTGGTGGAATCTCTTTCTTTGGAGGTTTTTAAGCAGAGGCTGGATGGCCATCTGTCAGGAATGCTTTGATGAGTGTTCCTTCATAGCAGGGGGTTGGACTCTATGGTCCCTGGGGTCTCTTCCAACTCTATGATTCTAAGATCAGATTCTTGGTTTTTCTGCTGCTGATCTCCATATTTGATAGTGGTTTTCTGTTTTATGTATGTGTTGTTATGTTGTGAAGTAAGGATTAGAGGTGGGGTACTAAAATTGTGTATAAATTAAAAAAAGAAATATATTCTTGCAAATGCTGGCTGCTCACAGGCGTGCCTGTCTGAAGGAGATGCAAGAATCTGGCACTACTTCTTAAGTGTAACGCTGCAGCTTTCTGATGAATGAACACTAGAAGTAGTGACGTGGTCAGTTAGTAATTAGCAGAGCTCTACATGAAATCTACTAAACATTGCCAACTTTGCTCCTAAAAGTAGAAATCTCAGCCATTAGAAAAGATGCAGAATCCAAGTATGAGGAAGAAATTCAGGATTAAAATACATGAAGAGAATTGCTTTTATGGCAACCAAGGTCGTAAACTAGGCAACTGACCCACAGGGAAAAAAAATCCCTCATGAGATTATCACAATAAAGAAAGTGTATCTGTGCTAAGTTATTTATATTATATTATAAAGCTTCTGAATAGCAACTTACTATTTCAAAAAATGTAGAACTATAATCTGTACACATCTTTGAGCCTACTAGAAAGAGTCAACTATAAAGAGATTATAGAACAGGGCTTTAAGTGTTCAGTGCCATAGTAATTAGGAAAATTTCTCCCCTCAGCAAGGGGTAGAAAGAAAAAGCTCCTTAATTTGTACCAAATCCAGCTCAATTATCTAAAGAAGTGTGATTATATTCATGAATTGTTGTTTTAATTTCCCACAAAATTTTGCTTGAACTGCAGCCAGATGGCATCAGTTCCAAGTTCTATGCAAGCAGTCAAATAAGATTGAAAGATTTCATTGCTGTCCAGAAGTGAAGCATAACTTCCTGTAGTAAAAACACCAACTGGCATTTGATCCACTCAAGAAAAAAACAAAAACAAATCTTACCAAGGGAATCAGTTTTTGCTATCTGAAATGAGCACTATGTATTCTCTTTTAGCTAGTAGCAACAAGTGTTTATATGAAGCACATAGATAGAACCCTAGTTACCAGAGCAATTTGGCAACTATTGTTACGAGCTTCTTTAGACCAATGTACACACGTTGCACGCCTACTTTACCTAAGAGAAAGCCCCCACTGAATGCCACAGAATTTATTTTTGAGTAGATATGCATTGGTTTTTGTTGTTTGCACTTTAAAAGTTCAGTTCATCATTCCTTATTCTTCTCAAACTGTGAACACCTCTACGAGTACTCTGTGGGTGGCATATTACAAGTATTAGTAACCTTAGCCTTACCCTCCTTTATAAAAGCAGCTAAAAAATGAACCTCTGTACTAGATTATTCTTCATATTCTCATGAGCGTATTTTAATATTTCAGTATCTAAGTAAACCCTAATTTTCCATTTATGCTACTAACCCTAAATAGAATGAACATCCAGAACAGAGCTCTCATTAACATCCAGGATTTTTGGAAAGTTCAAATCATTATTGGTCAGAGGGATCTGCACATTGCTCTGAAACACTGTTTATACCACATGTGGGCAACTATCAGGAGTTGGGGGGGGTCACACTGGCCTACAAGGGGACCTTGGAGGAGAACCTCCTGTTACACCCCATTTTTTTTGTCCCAAATGCTCCCTAGCATTCTCTAGGCACTGAACTACATCCAATTTATTCCAGTAGGATTTACTCGCAAGTACATACATATTGGCTTATAACCAAATATAAATAGTGATGCACAATATGAATAACTGTTTTTATAAGTCAATATATTTACAATACGCATATGGCAGAGATTTTATAGTTGTACAGGCCCTTGGTCATCACCTAGTCCAACCTGCTACTGAATGCAGGATCTACAACATACAATGCCACTACGCTACCTCTGATTGTTAGCTTTCCAACCACTACTGATATACCTCCAGTAAAAGACAGCCAATCACCAGCCCAGCATGGAAACTACTGAATAGAACTGTCCACTGAGGTTCAGCCTAAATCTGATCCCCTGCAATTTCCACCCTTTGGATCTACAGTTCTTCTGACCTCAAAAGCAAGAAATAACAACCTAGCTCCTGGACAGACTTCCATATTCAGGGATCACTATCACGTTTCTCTTAACCTCATCTTCTTCAGGATAGACATATGGGGTACTTTCAGCTGTTTGTTACAGGACTTTGTTTCTACCCTGGCCACTCTTCCTTTGGAAGCACTCCAGTTTGTCAATATTTTCCTTAAAACATGGCATCCAGAAAAGACACAATACTCCAGATATTGACGGATCAGCATAGCATGTAGTAGAATTACTAGCTCCTGCAATCTAAGTACTATTTAATTCGAGAGTAGGGAATCTCAACTTGAGGGCTGAATGCAACTACAGAGAAGTTAGGGGCTCATTCCAGTGGTAGGCAGGACCAAGAGCAAAAGGGCTGTTTGACAAATATGAACATATTTTACCTTAAAGCTCTTATCCCTGTATCTAAATTTGAGGAGAGGTATTTCTACCCTCTAGAATAGGGGCGGGGGTACAAAATCTCAGAAACCACAAAAGGATGATATGATGAGAAAGTGAACATAGCCATCTGTGCACCTCCAGAGGGTAAGATTTAAGAGTCAGATTTAGTCCCATCCTCAGGTTCTCATTTTGCTGCTAGTAATATCGGCTTGTTAACAGCGTTTACTAGTATGATATATCAATGCTGAATGCAAATTGTGGGTTTTAATTTAATTTAAACCAGCTATCTGTATAGAATTAATATTTTATATTATATTAAATATCTTCATTAAAGAACCTTTACAAAATGCATCTACTAACACAATGTACTATTTGATGTTTTGACCAAAAAAGTTGTTTGAATCATAAGATGAGACAGAAAGCTGATCCTGAAATCTACAAACAAAGCCATCCGCTTCCTTTTCAGTCAAATCAGCTTTTTTACTTACTTACACACACACACAGCAGTATTTTTCTACTGCTGAAGGGGGCCATTACAATAAGCATGGGTGTACTAAGCAATCAGGTAGTAAGTGTTGCTGCAAGATTCCAGCTAGAAACAGAGGTTCCAGTCACAACAGGTTAGAGCAATAATTTCTGGAACCAAACAGGTTAGTCCGGATTAGATGTAAAAAGTGCAAGGGCACTTTTTAACAGAACCTCAGAAAAACACCTGGCACAATTGTTCATTAACTCTGGTGCAATTGCCTAAAAAATATAGTAATGTTTATAACCACATTCCTATGTTTATATAGGAATGTTTATAGCCACATTCCTATTTTTTCTCCCGGAATACAACTCTCCCAGGAAGATTGATCACTGGGTGAAAATACTAGCCAATAATGTAAACTAGCAATTCTACTAAGATGTGTAGCCACATCCTGAAGACATCTTCATGCAGAACTAAGTATGTCCCATCGAGTTCAGTGTGACTTAATTCTGCATATGTATGCTAAAGAGGATAACAGTAAAGATTCACCATTCACTCTCTTTTTGCCTGCTAGCAGAGCTTCATCACAGACTCATCCTGTTTTCTCAATGCGAGGCTTCCCTAAAGAGTCCTCTGCAATACTGGTTACTTAATCAACTGGTCACCCATCTGCTAGGTGCCTTTCCCCTGCACTGGGGCCATTTCCGCACTAGGCTGTTATAGCGCGATGATTCCACTTTCAACCTCCTCTGGAATCCTGGGGTTTGCAGTTTCGGGAGGGGCCGGCGGGCCCCTCCCGAAACTGCAAACCCCAGGATCCAGAGGAGGTCGAAAGTGGAATCATCGCGCTATAACAGCCTAGTGCGGAAACGGCCTGGATGTTTTTCTCTCCTGTTTTAAGGATCCACTGTCGAAATACCACATCCTAGCAATACCACAACCGACTCGCAGGCGCGCATACACACATATAAACAACAACCACCCCAAAGTGAGAAGGCTGGTCAAGGTAAAGAAGGCTTGGAAGAAAACAGAAGAAAGAAAGGCGGGGGGGGACCTCCCAGTAGGACGAAAGGAAAGGGAACGAGGCTGCGACCTCCCCACTGCGGGGCTCTCCGCTGACAGAGAAGGGAATGGAGGAGTGGAATTTCCCCAGCAGGGGCACCGAAGTCCTTCGCGGGGAGCAGGCGCTTCAGTCCCTACTGAGGGAATCCAGGCACCACCACCCCCCGCGCTGAAGCCCAGGCGAAGCGGCGTTATGGCGCCAAGGAAAGCGGGAAGGGCCGAAGGAGAGGAAAAGCTGAGGAAATAAAGCGCAGCCACCCTCAAAGGGATCTCACACAGGCTGAGCAGGAACGTACCTCATAAACAGACGGGTGAACCTGAGCCGCTTTCTCAATGAGCAGCCAGCAGCAGCATGTGTGGGGAAGGCAACTGCACAGGCGCGCTGTGTCCTGAGGCAGCTGCCTGAGCC
Organism: Ctenosaura bakeri; assembly: GCA_948474755.1. Taxonomy (NCBI): domain Eukaryota; kingdom Metazoa; phylum Chordata; class Lepidosauria; order Squamata; family Iguanidae; genus Ctenosaura; species Ctenosaura bakeri. The sequence goes on along the minus strand of CAOLHI010002001.1, from coordinate 61,321 downwards.
GTTGCGCAAGCGCAGAGCCTCGCAAGTATCCAGGACTACGAATGGAATGGCAGGGTTGGGGTGGACGTTTGAGTTGGAGTGTTAGGAAGCAGGGGTTGGTTTGTTCGATGGCCGGCTGCAGCTGGGCAGGGCGGATAAGGGAATTTTTTTTTTTTTTAGCGGGTTTTGATTGGAATGGTGTGGTTACACAAGAGATGATATGCTTGTTTGAAATCATGGGTTAATCTTTTGTAGCAAAAACAACAACAGAGTCCTGTGGTATCTAGTGTATGTACCTGGCGTTGCCTGGGATTTTATTTTCTCATAGGTAATACTTGTTAGAAAGATTTGAGATCCTGTGTCTCTTAATTCCCCAAACTATCTTGTCCAGTACCTGTTACTTTCCCCCTTATTTCCCAATCTAATCAGTATTCAGAGTAATTAACATAGAGAGGTTGGGTTCCTGAGGGATTATACTGCCCTCCTCCTTGCTGCTAGGCCTTATCTCCATAGCAACCAGCCAGGCCCAAGAGCTCTCTGGCTGAGAATTCTAAAGGCCCCTCCCTTATAATAATAGAATCATAGAAATATACATTTGGAAGAGACCACAGGGGCCATCCAGTCCAACCCCCTGCCATGCAGGAACACCCTCAAAGCACTCCCGACAGATGGCCATCAAGCCTCTGCTTAAAAACCTCCAAGGAAGGAGACTCCACTACACTCCGAGGCAGCAGATTCCACTGCCGGACAGCCCTGACTGTCAGGAAGTCCTTCCTGAGGTTCAGGTGGAATCTCCTTTCCTGCAGCTTGAATCCATTGCTCCTTGTCCTGGTCTCTGGAGCAGCAGAAAACAAGCCCTCTCCCTCCTCTATGTGGCATCCCTTCAAATATTTAAACATGGCTATCATGTCCCCTCTTAACCTTCTCTTCTGCAGACTAAACATACCCAGCTCTCTAAGTCTATCCCCATAGGGCATGGCTTCCAGGCCTCTCACTATTTTGGTCGCCCTCCTCTGGACTTGCTCCAGCTTGTCAATATCCTTGAATTGGGGTGCCCAGAACTGGACACAGTATTCAAGATGGGGCCTAACCAAAGCAGAGTAGAGTGGTACCAGTACCTCCCTCGATCTAGACACCATACTCCTATTGATGCAGCCAAGAATTGCATTGGCTTTCTTGGCTCCCTAAACTGCAAACACCAGGATTCCACAGAATCTTCTCAGGCAGCCAATCATATAAGGTCTTCACCTGACACGGCCAATCCTATGAGGTCAGGTCTTAGCCTGATACAGTCAAACTCACAAACTTTGACTTTTATATATTAGATATATAACAGAAAAGATTAGATGAAACAGAACAGGAGCCAGTAAAATGATCCAACAATTTACCTGTTCAGCTCAGTAAACCACATCAAACTTACTTCCAAGAAAAGCAATGAACCCTGTTGCATTTAAAAATGTAGTCTTTTTGTTACAGCATTAGCTTTGTTGCTCTTTTAAGGTGTGCGTACAGAAACTCTACTGGGCTCAGGCTAGCTTTGATTCCCGACCCTGTCAAGCGCTACAGTGATTTTCATAAATGTTTTTAGGGTGGCCTGAACGTCCTCTTATGATGATCTGTAACAGTAGATCTTGGACAAGTAATACTTTCTCAACCCCAGAGGAATGCAAAGGCAAACCTTTGAACAAATCTTGCCAAGAAAACCCTGTGCTAGGTCCACCTTTGAGTCGCCATAAGCTGGAAACTACTTAAAGGCACATCACAACAACAGTATGCTGAGGAAGCCTCTGTTACTGCCTGACCTACAAAAAGAGCCAGATTGTTTATAAAGGATTAGTGGGTCAGAGCCTTTTGCTGTCACAAGCTGAGCTGCTGGAGTATTATTCAGAGTGATTACCATTAAAGATGTTTAAATTTAAAACCATGTACAGAGTGACATGCCTACTAGAGTCCATTTATAAGCAAGGCAAAGGGAAAAGAGAACACTACTATGCAAACATGAAACTAAAACAATACAGCTGCACTAAATAGAGATCAAAGGTCTGATATTAACATAGATGACATTTTGGTCCATAATGGATGTTATTACAAGGGAAACTTAGTATATTAATTAGGGAGGAAAAGAAGGTGAAATTCCCTCATTGTAATATGGTTGAGATATCAGAACAATTGTATGGAATACAGTTTGTGTATGAAAAATAGTCCAGTGCCTCCCAAATTTGCTTATGTACAGTTAAATTAGTGGACAAACATTAAATTAACATGCCCAGCAGCACTACAAAACAAAGCTGCTGTACCACATGTTCTGCTGTAAAAATTGATGGATGCTCCAACCCATCATAACCGAATGCAAAACAAAACCAAGGACAGGGGCTGCCCTAGGAGATAAATGTGTTGGTTCAGTGATTATATTGAATTTGAAACCAGTCATGTTTCCAACTTATTGAATGGTTAGAAAGTACAAAAGTGATGGTGTTGCTTTTAAACAGAATAAAGTACTGTGTATGCTGTTACACACAATTAACACTGAAAGCTGACTTCTGAAGGATTTTTTGAAGGATATAATTTTAAAAAATTAATAGAAAATCTGTGCAAACAGAAACAGTACTTTAATTCAAACAAATACATTCAGATGTATAGAATAAATGCACTCTGAATATACTGTCTGATTACTAGCAGCACATTATTTAATAATTATTTGTGATATATTACTTTTCATTTTTAAAAATACCCAAGCAGTTTATGATGTTGTAATGTTAAAAAACACAAAATGCATTAAAATCAGGTAATAGATAATAAAGCAGAAGTGAAACAATGGAATAGTCACTGATAAGAGTGGTCATGATAAGGTAACTGACCAGGAATCAGAACTGATCAGATAACAAAAAATGCCTGGATAAATAAGTCCTCAATTGCTGTTATTGGGAACCTGATTGATCTCAAGATCTCACACTAAACTAGGAGCACCACTACCAAGAAGGCCCTCTTCCACTCTACAAAGACTATGTAAATCTTAAGTACTATAATTTTAGCTTTCAATAAACTAATTTTATTGTTTAGCTTTCAATAAACTAAAATACCTACGTGAGTCTGGACTTTTTCATATCCTGCAAATTGATAGCAAATACTATATTCTGAACCTATATGTGCTCATAATACTAACAATGGGGTGTGCATTAACATTTTTTGCAGATTAGATTCTGAAAAAAAGAAAGCTAAGAATATGTTTGCTTCCATGTGAGCTTTATTTCATGCATGCACAAGCAGTGAAACAGATGGACCCTCATGATGAAACAAGAAAAGCAATTAATATCTGTAACATCAGATTCAGCTGTTCTGAAAAAGACTTGAAGTGGAAAGTGTTGCTGGTACCCACATTAACCTAGTTTGTTAGCCCTATTGCCTAATTAAACAAACAGCCTATAGGAAGATAGAAAAGTAATTAATTTAAAATGGATTTTAAAAACAAGGGTGTGTGAGAGAATGCACTGTAAATAATAGTTATGTTGTGAGATTTGTAGACTGGAATTAACAAAAGAAATTAGCACAGTAGAAATTGCTTTAAACAGTCTTCCCAGTCCTCTGCCATTATCAATTTTAAATAGTTACACAGCTTGAGATGGCAAATAAATACATGCAAATAAAACAAGGAACCTGGTGGATTTATACTTGCTGCTGCTAAAGATTTGTGAAGGTTTCTTAATTCTGACTGGCTTTGCATCTCGCCAGAATCCTATTAGGATTTTTGACACTTCACTTTTACTTTCTGTATTTCAGTTTCTTATTCACTGATATGTATGGTATTTTATATATTGTGCTAGTTATAAGACCTCAACATATTTTTGGAGGGTTCAAGATAGACCAATATAGAGAACTTTTTAGGCACATTTTTGCACTTGCTTATTTAATGGCAAAATAATAACAATTATGAGAGACAGTGTGGTATAGTGGTTTGAGCATTGGACTACAACCCTGGAGATTAGGGTTCAATTCCCCACTTGGCCATGGAAAAACCACTGGGTGACGTTGGCTGCATCACACACTCTCAGCCCCAGAAAACCCTTTGATAGGTTTGCCTTGGGGTTGCCATGAGTCAGAAATGACTTCAAGGCGCACAACAACAATAACAGTTGTATGTTGTCACATTCGGTATTGCTGAAATTATTGACTTCAACTGTACACTTTAATTTTTAAAACTCTGAGAACTAGTAAACAATCAAAGGAAAATGACTGACATTTCTAGTACATCAGTCATTGACTATAACAGCAGTCAATGGGGTGGAGGATGAGCCCCCTTGCCATCTGCAAGAGAGTTCAAGCACTTCCCTCTGCTCACTTTTAGAATTCATCCTGATGGTTTCTTAATGGCTGAATGGGAAAAGTCATATCTGAAGATGGCCAATAGCATTTGGGAGCATTATTCTTAGTGTCTGGTGTTAGTCACCAACAGAAAGATTTTTCCCCCAGTGGGATGATACAGAAGCACATTGCCAAAAATAGTTGTGTTTTCTTTTTCATGTTTCACTTTTCTGTGTACCTTTGTGCCTCTTGGTGGGTAAAATTAGCTTTAAAATGCTCGTATGAAACCCGCCCTGATTCGCCTCAAAATAAAGCTTGGAAGCAGTAGTATTCTGTAGCTTCTGTAACTGCATTAACTTGGGAATTCTGAAACTTGAAGTTCAAAAAAGTGCCTTTTCAAAGTTCTGGTTCAAAATGACATCAGAAATTATTAATAATATTTTCCATTAGCTGATTTATAGTAAATTTGGTATGAATTATGAAATTAAATAATTTACAGTGCAATCTTATACATATCTAATCAGAAGCCTCATGACTGCAATGGGATTACTCTTGAGTAGGCCCATAGGATTGAAGTGTTTGTGTTTCTTGTGGTATATTATGACCTCTTACTGCTTTGTGGATCTAAGCCTATTCAATCGTTAAATGAACTATGCCTGGTTGTAAAAACAAACCAGTAAGTAGAGCAGAAAGAATGACAGTTGTTATCACCAAAAGGTTATAAAATGTGGAATGTTCTGAAAAGAACACTAGGATCTGTCTCTGTTTGTACTAGATCTGCTGTGATAAGAAATCCAAAGAGATGAGGTGTTGTCCCTTACAAGTAACTTGAAACTTTTAACCTAAAAAATTCCAGAAGGGTAGCAATGCTAGTTTTTTGCAGAAACAAAAATAGAGTTAGCTGGCACTTTAAAGACTAATACGTGTATTAGCTTCAGTGAGGGAGAGCTTACTTTGTCATATATATTAAATATGATATTTAATTGGCAAATGTGTGAACATAGAAGAGATAAGGATATATAACAATGAACAACAAAATGGTAGGCAATGCAAAAGGTGTGGCATTTACTGTACAGAACACAAGAGAATCCTATACTCACACAGACAAAAGTCGGGGTGTAGCTACAAGAGATGCAAAATGAGGGTGTTGGCCCCCAAAAGGTATTCTGCCCCCAATTAAATTTTCCATCGGTCTCTACATTTATAGCATTGCAGTAACTTAAAACCTCAGTTGAACATTTAAACGTATCATTTTGTCATCCAAATAAAAATGGCAGCCAAAGTTACCAAGGAAATGTGAACACAGAAAATATAAGAATTTGAGATGCAAACAGTTTTCACTGACTTAATCTCTGTGAGCTTGAAATTTGGGGACTGCTAGGAAATTTAATTTGGGATATAGAATTCTTCTTTGGGGGAACAATGCCCTCATTTGTCTGCCCCGTAGCTATACTCCTGACAAAAGTGACCCTCCCTGTGTACCTGAGACAAACTACTTTTAAATAGATATCAAATACTGTACATAATAATATTTAAATCAGTATGGGAACATTTATCTACTTTGATATTCTTCAGTAGACTAGAAAGTTTACACACACAAGCATTGGTTTAAGAAAAGCTCTAGCACACAGTTGGTAAAGAGGGCCTGAGGCTATAGTTCAGAAAAGAATTTATCCTCTTCAGCTATTTATGTACATTGTCTTGCTTTGCCCATTAATTTACAGGTGGGAGGAATTATTCTTATTTTTAATCCATTCTTCTTCCCATTTGTAATGTGATACATCTTAAGTTAATGAGCATTCTGGCCTTACTTTGTAACAAAATTCCTCTTTTAACAAATGTTACCAATGTCTATTAGATATCTTCCTGGTCTTTTTTAGTGAGAATTCTGTTATTGGACTGTGAAAATTTAACTACCTATTTCTTGCTGTTCTGCTGCATCTAATTAATAGATAACCATTTGTTAGGACTTTTGCATAAATGAAAGCTAAAGATGGTCCTTTAAAAGCTTTTGTTGGCTGATAGTTTGAATGAAAGCTATTAGCTACTGGACAAACCTCATATACTTGACTGTGAACTGAACAATTTGGAAGCTGCAATGTAGAGTGAAAATTAGTGATGTTTGTTTGTAGCTGGTCATTAAACATTTTCATAAGGCTTTAAAGCAGGTAATTGTTTCTCCTTAAGAAGCTGATGCTTCTTTAAAGGCGTTTGCCTTCCTGGAATGATAATTATTTGCTTCACATTTGTTGTTGTTATTGGCCATCATGTTGACCTTGGTTTATGACAACCCAATGAAGAAGAGATTTCCAAAAGTCCTGGTCATTACCTGCCCTTTTGGGTCTTGCAAACTCCAGATTGTGGCTTGATAGAATCAATCCACAGGTAATGTAGTCTTCTTCTTTTCCTATTGCTTCCCACTTTCTGAACAATATAATCTTTTCCAATGAGTCACGCTGTTTCATGACCTGACCAAATATATCAGCCTCAGTATAATCATGGCTTCTAATGAGAATTCCGGCCTAATCTGCTCCAGGAACCATTAATTTTGTCTTTTAGCAGTCCATGATATCTGTAGAACTCTTCTCCAGCACTACATTTCAGATGTGTTGATTCTCTTCCTCTCAGCTTTCTTCACTGTCCAGTTTTCACTTGCTTGGATAGAAACTGGAAATACTAGGGCAATTATGATGCCGACTTGTTATCTATTGATACACCTTTACACTTGAGGATCTTATCTAGTTCTCCATGGCTACCCTTCCAAGTCTTCGTACTCTGATTTCTTGACTGCAACCTCCATTTTGTTTACTGACTGAGCCTAGATTTGCAATATCTTTAACTGTTTTGATATCTTTATTACTCATTTTAAAATTATATAAATCATATATGGTCATTGTTGCTTCCTATGCCCAGCCTATATGTTTGTAGTTAAATGGATACAGAGTGGGGAATCCAGATCTGCAATATTGTTTTTCCATATGGAAGTTCACCCTGCAAACATCTGTTATCTCTTGACAGCTGAACTAGGGAGATGGGAGTTTGAATCTGAGACACAATGGGCAAAATCCAATTGTTCATTTCAGTGAGAGTAGACCCACTGAATCAATGAGAACTTGATAAGTTGACATTTATAAATATTCTATTTATTCAGTTATTGAACTCTTGGGGCTAATTGTTGGTTTCAGGCCAATGCTGTCATATTTATTTTGTTGGATAATTGCAGAATAATTAACAAGTTCAAATAACAAGGATTCTTATAATTTCATTCTGCTTTCTGCTTACTACTTTCAAGTAAGATTCCAGGATAATCAAGGAAAAAGGGCAAAGACAGGAAGGCTAGAGTCCATTTACCTTTTGGTTCCTAGTGCCATCTAGTGTCTGATTTTTAAAGCAAAAAACCCACTGAGGTCTAGCGCAGTGTTTTTCTTCTAGGTCCTGCCTTACACACTTCACTTTTTCCTGTTGTTCCAACCAGTCACTCCCACCTGAAGAACTGAAGTGTCCACGCATAACACATCTAGTCTCATGATCTTGCCAAAGTCACCAAGCTCAGATTTAACACTGAGAAGTAAATGACTGCTCAGAATTACATTTAGAAAAGTTATTTATTTTCCAGTGATCTTCCAGAGCATTTATGCTTACAATTACTGCTCAGTACAAAATGTTGCCTTTTAAAGTTGTCACTGTTAAATATTTATTTAAAATTTAAATATTTAAACAATTAATTATAATTTGTTTGTATAATTATTTATAATTTGTTTTTGTTTTACATGGAAAGAAGCAACAGTCTGCTGAAGAAGCAGGCTGGAGGTAGGTCATAGACCACATGAAGGCCAACAAACTGAAGTTTAATTCAGACAGGACAGAAGTGCTCCTGATCAGTCAAAAGGCAGATCAGGGAATAAAGATTCAGCCTGTGCTGGATGGCGTTACACAATGCCATCCAGCACAGGCTGGACACAAATTAGCAGCTTGGATGTGCTCTTGAATTCAGCCCTAAGCCTGGAAGCTCAGGTCTCAGCAGTGCCCATGGGTGCATTGGCACAGCTAAGGCTTGCACCAGCTGTACCCATTTCTTGATATGTCAGATCTGGCTATACTAACACATGCCTTTATTAACTCCTAGCTAAACTACTGTAACACAGTCTACATGGGGCTGCCTGTGGAATCTTCACCATATGCAGAACGCTCTGGCCAGGCTGCTGACTGGGGCTCATTACAGGGATCAAATCCCTTGTTGAAACAGCTTCATTGGCTACTAGCTCATTTCTGGACATTGGCTTGGGTCCAGACTATCTGAAAGACTGTATCTCTTTCTAGAAGGCTGCCTACGTTTTAATGTCTTCAGGGGAACACTTTCACTCAGTTCCAACACCATCACAGGTATGTCTGGTGAGCCCATGGGAAACAGCCTTCTTGGTGGCTGCTCCCAGGTTGTAGAATTCCATCTAATGTGAGGCTTAGTTGGCTTCCCTTTCCTTTTTTCTTCAGGCAGCCAAAAGAGGCTTTAGTGGGGCTGTGCTTTTATCTCTTCTGTTATGTTTTAGATGTGTTTTAAACTGTTTTAACTTTGTATTTTGACTAGAATTTTTTTAACTTTTGCACTAATAGCTTTATAAATGTGTGTGTGTCTGCGCGCGCATGTGCACATGTATGCGCGCACAACTTCAAGTTGCCTGTCAACTATCCTTTGTTTCGAATGGGCTATAAGCTGCTTTGGGTCCTATGAGGGAGGAAGATAGGAAAATAAATAAAAATGCAAACACTAGGGGAAGAAAAGAAGGAAGATGCAAGAGGGAGCAGCAGAACAAGAAAGGCAGAATCTGGACATGCAAAGCTTAGCCATGTAGTGCAGGAAGCTAATAGACTTTAGAAGAGTCTGCCCTTCTCAGGTTCCAGCAGTAGCCAAAGATCCATGCACTCCTTATAAAAAATCCTTCATGAGCAGGTAGAACAGCTCTTTTAAGAGCTACTTCAGTATCAACCCCAGCAGGAGACCAAGTAAGTGGACAACTGCAGGAGGAAGAAAGGATGTGACAACTATCTTAAAAAAACTCAGCTGGGCTGGGAGTAGCTGCATATTTGCTGGGGACCTACCTGAGATCCCCCTTCATTTTCTCTGAGTGCAGACGGGTGGTCAGAGAAAATGAAGGGGATCTCAGGTAGGTCCCACCCAAACATGCAGCTACTCCCAGCCCAGCTGAGTTTTTTAAAGATGGTTGCCTGGTGCTTTCTTTCTTTCTTGCCTTGCTTGTTTAAAAAAAACTACTGTCTATATCTGGGTGGGAAAAGAAGAGTTTAGGGGAGTGAGTGTGAGAGAGGCAGGGAGCTAATTGGGGAAAGAACAATATTTGCCTCTACTGATGGGAAGGCTGGTTCACTAATTTTGTATGCAACAGATCACAGGAAAAATTCAAGAGGCATTTATCTTGGTTGTGGAGCATGGTTATTTCTCACTGCAGGGTAATCTGGTGCAGAGGTGTCAGCAAAAAGGGCATGGCAAACACAGCATCAGCAAACTTCTCCTCCTAGAATGAGAGGTCAGTCCAACATAACATGCAGACCTTGGGAAGAGATGGCAATATGGAGGACTGCTGTTTTGGCACATCCCTCCCAGAAGAAGACTATAACCAGGAGGGCATATGAAGTGGAGGCAAGTAGTAACATGATACTGCAGGGCCTCTCCCAGACATCTGAATACATGGTTGAACAAGCAGAGTAGTTAGGATCTCTCTCTCTCTCTTTATTTATTTATTTCATATCCTGCTTTTCTACTAGGATGAGAGTTAAGGCACCTAAATGGCATTCAAGGCAATCACAAGCAGCACCAGTTAGCACAGAGCCAGCAAGAACATAACTGTACTAGGGAATATGTGAGAAACAAACAGCATCTGGGGTCAGCGGTTCAACAGAGAAGAACATCATCCAGCCGCTCTAGCAACAATTTATCCGTAAAGATCCCAGATCAGGTGAAACAAGTCAAGTCAAAAAGAACAGGCAAGGGACGCAGCAGGTTAATAAGGGAATGAGGACCTCCAGATGCACTGATTATCCAGCTGATTATTATCACCAGCAGGAAGAGAATGCACCTCATACTGACAACCAAGGTAGACTTCAACAAGTCTCATGGTAGTTCCCTAGGCACTATGATAACTTGGTAGTACCTACTCAAAAGGAGAAATTGGTACAGAGGTGCTAACAATCCAGGAAAAACAGACATTGCTGCGGGAAGGTGACTAGGCCATTGGAGACTATGGTACATCTTTCAGGGGCTGGTTACTTCAACACTCAGACATCACCTCCTAACTAGAGAGTTTGCATCAGTGTGACATGCATCTGTTAGACTGGGGAAGGTATATATGTCTGCATACATAATACGATTAGCTTTTCACAGGTTAGTGGGAAGTAGGAGGCAGGTGTGTTTTTTGGAATGGACCTACATCAATTTTGGGTGGGTATGGGCCTAGGTGCCTATCTCAAAGGACCTTGGGTTGAGATAGTGGCCTTCATTTAGTTGGTATCTTGCTTCTGAAACTCCATCTTCCCTCTAGCTTTAAGGTTGGTAGGGTAGGTGGGTTGTTTTCTATTTAATGTTATTTTCTTGTTTTTTTCACACTTAATTTCACTAGTAGCAAGCTGCATGCCTAATTGTTATGCAAGTATCACACTTTACTTTAAATGGCCCCTTTTACTTAGTAAATGCCATGCATATTTTCTGATTGTATGTTTGCCTATCCTGATATTTAAAGTTGTTTCTATTGTTAATATTTTAATTTTGTGATTATTTCCATGGTGAGCCTGCTGAAATTGGAAAGGATTACCACTCCCTGTCCTATAAGAGTACTTTCCCATCTCAGAGTCCATTATGGAAGTAGGTTAAGGCATCAGCCGCCACAGGTAAGGCAAGTCTTACGTGGGGATCTCAGCAACCTTCTATGTAATTATTATATTGACAGATCCTCTGCTTCAGCAACCTTGTGGTCCTATGTATTCCAAGATCATTATCTGGACCCCAATTAATCTTTCTTGTGGTATGTTTCTTAAATCCTGCTACATTTATGTTGCACTTTGTAGCTTGCTTGTGTTACAGGGATCACATGAACATATCTTGATTTATCATCATATACTTATAGGTATTGTTAAATAAAATTTCTTTCACAGTTTCTGTAAATCACACAAATGGGCTTGCGCCTACACAGCCCCATTCAGAACACTCTGGAGCTGAATAATTTTTTGGGTGGCCTCACTACCCACTCTTCTCCTATGTGCATGCTCCAGGGTGTCCGGGCATCCTCCTCAGTTCCTTTTCATCTTCTGTAGAAGCAGCAGCGTTTGGGACATTCTCTGTTCAATTTATTCCTTTCTCAGCTGAGCAGCTATTTTCCTTCAGCTAACTTATCGCTATTTTACGTGACCTTATTCATCAGTGTTTTTTCATCTTCTGCATTTATTTTACTACAAAGATTTTGTCTTACAGTCTTTAGGGTCCTGAGAAAAAAAGTATCTCAATGGTTTCTCTGGGTGTGTATTTCTCTGATTCCGTCCTGCAGTTTCCTTGGAGTTCACTATGCAAGGGCTTAAAAACAGGATTTTCTGTTTGAGGTTACATATCTATAGAGAGTGAGAAGTATTACTGGCCTGATTATGAGGCTGCTAATATTTCTCACAGTCAACAGTCAGCCAGTCCCTAACACTGATGTGAGACTGAGGACTTTGTTGTCTTCTTCTACACTGTCTAGACTGTCCTAGGACTCTCCCTAGAAGAGGCCTTTATTTTTGCCACTACCCTGTCAATATAATCACAACAATCCTTGGTCAGACCTATGATACTGACAGGAACCTCATCATCTGTTCGACTCATAGCTGCCAAGTCCTCCTTTTTGCATAAGATTGTAACAATTTCTGTGTCCTTAAAATAATACTATTATTTGTTTATAAACTGTATATAATTGGTTGTTGCTGTTGTGTTCCTTCAAGTCATTTCTAATTTATGATGACCCTAAGGTAAACCTATCATGGGTTTTTCTTGGCAAGATTTGTTCAAAGGGGTTTGCCTTGGCCTTCCTCTGAAGCTGAACGAGTATGACTTGTGCAAGGTCACCCAGTGGGGTTTATTAAATAAATTAGAATCAAGCTTAGAGGTTGGGACAGGATTAAGCTGAGTTGGCTAACAAAGGTTGAAAACAAAATAATAATTCACAAACATGAAAAACTTAATGTACATACCAGTCCTCCCAAAAGGGGATACTGGGATTGGTCCATTGGATTAGTCTCCCATGCAAGCAAAGAGTAGCTCAAGATTTCGTAACCAAGACTTAGTATACATGGCGTAAGAAATGCCGGAAGTTGAAGCTGGGTTCAGAAAAAGGAAAAGGCGTGAGGGATCATATTGGAAGCATATGTTGGATAATAAGGCAAAGGAAAGAATTTTAGGATCAAACTAGATTACAGAAAAGACTTTGATTGTGTAGATCAGCAGTGGGCGAAGTGCAGCTCCCCGGGGCCATTTTGTAGTTCGCAGAGCCTTCCAGTAGATTAAAAAAAAAATTTCAAAACATTTTTTTTCAAAAACTCCTGTGTGGAAGGCTAGGGGCTTGCACTCGTTGCCAGGAGACCTTGGAAAGCTGCACTTACTTGTGCAAATAGATCAGCAAGTGTTCCACCTCCCACATGCCCTCGAGTTGGCACAGGGACTTTTCACCATGTTTTCACGCCTTCTCGAGCCATTTTAGGCCCCAGGAGCTTTTAAAAAACAGAAACAAAACGGGAAGTGAAGGGATGTATCTTCCCGTTTCAAAAAAGGCTTTTCTGAGTCCTAAGTTAATTCAACATTTATTTTTTAAACAGGGTTTCTATGTAAGCTGGAGAGCTTTATTTGCAAACGTGTTTTAACTGAATCTTGTTTTAGGTTTTTTTTACAATTTTATATGTTTTTAGTTGCTTTGATGCTTTGTTGCTGGAAGCTGCCTCGGGTCCCATGCCGGGAGAAAGGGGGCATATAGATATAAAAATAACAATATTAAACAAAGTTGATGCCTTGATGTACTCTTAGGCCATTTCCACACTAGTGTGTTATAGCGCTATGATTCCACTTGCAACATCCTATGGAATCCTGGGGTTTGCAGTTTCGGGAGGGGCCGGACGGCCCCCCCCGAAACTGCAAACCCCAGGATTCCATAGGATGTTGCAAGTGGAATCATAGCGCTATAACACTCTAGTGCGGAAATGGCCTCAAACAAACGATTAAAACGTTTTATTCCTCCCTGCCCTGCGAAAGAAAAAAAAAATCATCAACAAAAATAACAGAAATTCCACACACTATCCCAACCGCGCCCAGCGACGTCTGAGGTAAAACTACTCTGGACCCGCCCCCAGATCTCGCGAGAGGAGGCGCGTCAACCCGCGAGAAGATCTTTCATCTCGCGGAACTCCGAAAGTCTGCCAAACCTCGCGATGGCAGGTCAGCAGCCATCGCGAGGTCAGGAAGAGCAGGAAGAGCGGGCGTCTGCTGCGCTCGCAGGGACGGAGCCCGCAGCCTTTTGGTACGTGATGAGGCAACGGCCGTGTACCGATAATGCTGGCGGGGTTGTCCGCTGTGAGCGCGGCCGGGCCCCCCTCTCCCTAATCACGTTGCGAATTGCTTTCGTGTGGGGTTTGGGGCGTCCCTGGTAACACGGAGGCGGGACACCTCCTTTGGCCCCGAGATAACGGGCGACCGCTACCAGGCAGGACGACTTGTAAGCCCACAGGATGGAAATTGCTGAACACCCAGCCTGCGGTTTTGTCGGTTTAGGCAGGAGCATATTTCTAGGGCCATTTCCGCACTACAGTGTTAAAGCGCTGCTATTCCACTTTCAACGCCCTGTGGAATTCTGGGGTTTGTAGTTTACTGAGACGAAAGAGCTCTTTGGCTGAGAATTCGAAGTGCCCCTCCCTAAACTACAAACCCCAGAATTCCATAGGAGGTTGATATGGAATCTGCTGCCTCGGAGTGTAGTGGAGTCTCCTTCCTTGGAGGTTTTTAAGCAGAGGCTAGATGGCCATCTGTCGGGAGTGCTTTGAGGGTGTTCCTGCATGGCAGGGGGTTGGACTGGATGGCCCCTGGGGTCTCTTCCAACTCTACATTTCTATGATTCTATGATAGTGGAATAGCAGCACTTTAACACTGTAGTGCGGAAATGGTATAGGAAGCATGCTTTTTTTTTGTCCAAAGTGGTCTAGAGTACAAGTGCTTTTAACTTCGTTGTTCTTCTTGTTCCAGCTACGATAGACTCTGCGGCATACAGGCATTATGTACTCGGAGTGGCGGTCCCTACATCTCGTGATACAAAATGATAAGGGCCACACCAGTGTACTTCACAGCTATCCGGAGAGTGTGGGGAGGGAGGTGGCCAATGCTGTTGTTCGTCCCCTCGGCCAAGTCTTGAATGCTTCGTCGGTCGTTGGAAGTGAAAGTTCATTGAAAACGGACAAAGAAGTAAGTGTTCGCCTGAAGAACTTGCAGTTCCACTTCATTTCGGGTGTAATTGTCGGTGACTCAGATGCTGTAGTGTAAACTAAAATTTGAAGTATGGGGATGTATTATTATTATTATATTATTATTTATTTATTTGTATCCCGCTTCTCCATATGGATCGAGGCGGCGAACAACTTACAAATAGCATGTATTTCGAAACATTTCTATACTTTTGTATACTTTTCTGTAGGGTTCATGGAAAAGCCTTCTGTGATTAAGTCACAGCAAAAGGGGAAGGCTTTCATCAGTATTCATATGTGCAGTTGAGTGGCTCATTTTATTCCATTTAATTTGGTTGGATCTGTGGCACAGTGGGAAACACTTGGGCGAAATAGTTTGTTGTATTGCAGACATTCACTCAGTATTGCAGTATATAAGACCAGCTTTTGATAAATAATTTGTTTTCTTTGTTCAATTCTGGATCAGCTGCTACTTTGCCTTAGCGTGTATTTACATATGCTGTGTGACTAGGATTCATTTGGAAGAGGCTAACAGATCAGAGACATGTTAAAAATATAACTTCTTTTTCAAAGGTAAAATGGACCATGGAGGTGGTTTGTTATGGACTGACCCTTCCTTTAGATGGGGAGACTGTAAAGTACTGTGTTGATGTATATACAGACTGGATTATGGCTCTCGTTTTACCCAAGGACTCCATTCCTCTGCCTGTTGTTAAAGAACCAAATCTTTATGTTCAGAGCATCCTCAAACATCTGCAAAATCTTTTTGTACCAAGGTGAGCAGCAGTGTATTGCAGATAATTTCATGCATCGTGACTCTTAGCCAGTTGTTTTGGACATGAGTAGTGTGTAACCTTAACTATAACCAATTGCTGTACTTATTTTGAAATGCTATTAAAAGATCACTGTTGAGTCAGTATTGGACACAGACTATTCTCATTATTTGCAGATCTAGAAGGCAGGTTTTGGTAGCTGTGTCTTAAGACTATTGTCATATATAATTGGAAGTTGTGAGACAAAAATGGATTTAAAGGGTTCACTCTTTGTTGAAAAGATAGTATAGTTGAAGAAAAGCTCATTTTGAAATAACCTAAATTTGATGTGCCCATATCTCATAGCAACTGAAGAATTTATATATTTGTAGAAACAACTGACATCAGCTCCTTTCTGTTAAGGACAATGAACATTGATAATATATCAGACTTCTGCTGAACCTACCATATGAAACTGGTATGATGTGTTCTACCTCATGGACCAAAAATTGTCCAGGCCTGGTGTACCTAGTAATAATGAAGTAGCTTTTCTTGATTCAAATCTTACATTTTGCTTCTTTACATCTAGGTTAATTTCAGGGGGTGGAATCTTCTTAGAGATGTTAAATGTCAGTAAAAATGCCTCTACACTAATCTTTGCTAGTATTCCTTGGAGGTTATAATTGTGAAGATGTAAGTAGTGTTTCTTTCTTTCTTTTTTTTTCTGTACAGACAGGATCAAAGTTCCAGTCAAATTAAATTGTGCTTGCAAGTGTTGAAAGCTGTACAGAAATTGGCTCGTGAGTCAACCGCTATGGCTAGAGAAACATGGGAGGTGCTATTATTGTTTTTGCTGCAAATTAATGATACTCTGCTGGCAGCTCCAACAGTGCCAGGTTTGTCTCTTACCCTCTTTGTTCTTACTGTTTGTGAGTGTGTGTCTTCTGCCTGAGTGTGTTTACAGAGTGTGAAAATTTCTCTTCTTTTCCTGTGATGTTGACACGCCAGATTTTGTCCTGCTTAGGATAAAGAGTTGTGTTAAATTTCCATTTCTGCTCTCATATAAGTTAATGCCCATTTTACTGATCTTCATTTTGTTTGCAGAGGCCTTAGTGCTCCTCTTACTCTCTTGGTTCACAATGTGTTAGACAGTGATTTCCAGGGTTCAGTCATTCTGCTCACCATGGCAAGTATGTTGCCCTCTGACAATTGTGGTCAGTCTTCTTTCCAACTTTGAACTTGCTGAACAGGGTGGAGAGTGCCTGGTTACTAGTACAGTACACCCGTTCAGCTCCAAAATTGGGAGTGGATGTGTGTGTAGGGAGCACAGAAGAGCTTGCAAGACTAAACCAGACAGTACTATACCTGTAGTGACTAATTCTGCCTTATAACAAAAAGATGGGCATAGAGTGTTGGACACAGCTGCATAAAGGCATTTAAGGCACTATTAGGCTACACCTTTCCGGTACATCTTTCTGCCTGCCTTAACCTTGTGAAAGGCTGGAGGAGTGAGGCTGATTTAGAGAGGAAGAAACTGAAGGGCTTTACAGGCAAGAGGCTGATATCTGCAGTGTTTGCCTTGCTCACCAAACCCAGGAAAAAATTGTGGATGTTTGGTTTCTATCTGCTTTCTTATAATTATGAATAATTTTTGTTACAGCAGTAGTTGGTGCTTTGACACTGGATCAGAATGCAAGTGCCTTGCTGTTTTAGGCCAAAATTCTGTCTAGCCTGTAATATGTGACCCCCTGAATATTAAAATATAGCAAGCATGTCATACTTGTTATAATTCAGAATGTGGCCACCCGAGATTAGGTGTTCAGACAACCCAACTTTAAAATTCCTTCCCTGACAGATATGGTCAATGAAAAATCTGCCAGTGATGAACAGAGTAGTTGTAAGCCTTAAAGAAGTGAGACGCGAGTGTTCAGACTGACTTGGCCATTTCCCACTTCTGTATAAGTTAAACTTGATGAAGAAGTAGTTATGGTTTCCAGGTTCAACTTAGATTTTGCATTACAGCAGAACAGATATTCCTACATGGTGCCAATGCCAGTTTTTGGGGGGAGTGATATAAACTGGGAGAACATTGGGTGCGAGGCAAAAGAGTCACATCAAAATGAGAGTGTACCCTCAACAGATACTTTCAAGTTAGAAAAATTAACTGAGAGATCTGATAAGAGCTTTCTGTGTTACAGTTGTTTAGACCCTTAGTCCCTGAACAAGAGCAAGCCTGATGGTTTGCTTTTTCTGATTATAGATTCTCAGGTTCTTTCTGCCCTTCCATGTTCTCAGGATATACTTTGCCTGCTTGTTCTAAGATAGTTTTCCCCATCTTTAGAATTATAAGTTGAAACTTATATACAATGTATGTGAGTGTGCAGCCTGCCATGTAGTTTTGAACATAGCTGATTATTGCAGTACAGCAGTAAAAACAACAACAATAAAGAATCCATGGGTGTGTCAGTATGCAATAAGCAAATTCCAGTTGCAGAGCTGGACATGTGTTCGGTGTTTTTTCCCCCAGTTAATATGTTCTAGTATGAAATTACATAAAAGATTCGTAGGGATCATGAGGGTGAGGGTTCTCCAAAGAGTATATTAAAAAACATATTTTGGAGGTAAAATTAAAGTAACACCTTACCTGCTTTCTTCTTGTTCTAGGTGGTATTGCTGAGAACCTGGCTGAGAAGTTGATTGGTGTGCTGTTTGAAGTTTGGTTACTAGCTTGTTCCCGATGCTTCCCCACACCACCTTACTGGAAAACTGCCAAAGAAATGGTAGCAAACTGGAGACATCATTCTGCAGTAGTAGAGCAGTGGAGCAAAGTAATCTGTGCCCTTACTGCTAGGTAGGTGAAAAGATCTTTTCCCTAGCTTCAGCTTGATAGTATAAGATAATAATGCAGTTGAGCTTTCCATTTTTTCAGATGACATGTTAAGTATATTCTGCCATCCTTGCCAGTGTTATATTCCAGTAAAACCAGGGGGTAAGTCCCACTGCTGTGTCTGATTCAGTCCTGTCTGTAAAGTGACTAATCAAAAATGAACTCTTGCCCTTGTTCTTAGGTTCAGCTGTCATTGAGCTGATAGGTCTATTTTGGAGCATGTCATGATGGCTATGATTGATTCCGCCCCATCCACAAAATATCTTAAAGAATTTCTAGCTGAAATAGAAAACTGGTGTGTCAGAAAGAAACCATGTCAGAGGAGTGAGCAACAGATTAGCCTAAAGTTTCCTGTGGCTCATTTTTATAATGCTGAATCCTAATTTAACATTGCATTTGTAAGGAGACCAGTATGCCTTTGATACTTAATTAGGTAACTGATCATTGTGGGTATATATAACTGCGTATTCTGTGTTTTATTTTGTTGTCAGTATATTGGCTTCTGAATAGCATTTAACTTATTAGTACCTGCGTTTTTGAGTGTGTCATATTACTAGTTGCTTTGAAAACTGGAATAGTGGGCTACAGTCTCTGAGGAATGTAAACATGATAAGACCAAGAAGCTACCAAAACCAATCCAGGAGCAAGTTGTGAAAAAACACCAGTCAGAGCTGGAGTATAACAAACATCCAAACTATGAATTCCCCTCCCCCCTAAAAAAATTACCACTAAATGCATTCTTACATAATGAAAAGAATATGGCTAGAGAAGGCCATCCAACCAAACTAAATGATTGGGGAAAGGAAGCCATCAGTCAGAGGAGCAAAAGAGGCCAATGGTAAGTCTGTTGTTAGAGGGGTCCTTAGTTGAGATGGAAGTAGCCATCCACAGCAGACACTCCACAAAGCTGAGATTTATGAAAAAGTGGCAAGAAAAATGCTGTTGCTGAAATAAACCTGTATCAAAGCGCATTTACCATTTGCAAAAGAGGCATGTGGGAAACAGAGCAAATGTGGAATAATGTTGTTTGTTTGAATTACACCAAACTCTTTTGCTTTTCTGCAAAGGCGACAGTGCTTATTGTCCTGAGAGCATCTCCACAGTGAAGCATGGTAGCAGCAGCACCTTCATGTTGTGGGGCTGCTTTTCCCCCAGCAGATACTAGGAAACATGTCATGATTAAGAGTGAACTGTATAGAGATACATAGAGCCAAATACATGGCAGTGATAGAGGAAAACCTCAATGTGTCAGTGACTTGGGACTAGGGTAGAAGTTCATCTTTTAGTGGGATAATAACCCTAAACACTCAGCCAAAGTAAGGCTGGAGTGATTTGAAAACAATGTCTAATCAAAGCTCAGACCTGAATTTGTGGGAGGACTGGAAAATTGCTGTTCACCAGTGGTCTCATTGCAGTCTGAGAGAACTGGAGCAGGGAAAAGGGCAAAAATATGGGTTATGTGTGAACTATGCAAAGCACTGTGTTTCTCATGATGCAGCATAATCTGATAATTCCTTGTTATTAGTGATAATCCTCTTATTAGTGTAGGCATCAAGAAATTCTGGCAGTTGTACTTGTATAAGAGTATACACTGAAATTTTTGAGGAACAAAAGCTCAGGAAGGATAAATGGGATGTTTAAAGTTTGAGTAACTTCAGATGTAAGGGATTTGTTCAACAAATGCTTGCAATGAAATATAGATGTGATAGAGTTAAATCATATAAAATCACAAACCACTGACAATCTGACTTGTCCTCCAGGTTGTTACGTTTTACCTATGGACCATCATTTCCACCTTTTAAAATTCCTGATGAAGATGCAAGTCTGATACCTCCTGAAATGGATAATGAGTGTGTTGCCCAAACCTGGTTTCGCTTTTTACATATGTTGAGGTACTGTGCACAAAAAAAGGCATACAATGTTCACAGTACATTTGTATGTATCAACTGTATATGTGTTCTCTTGGGCGGTAGCTTACTTGTTTAAGTTGCCTTGAATGCAAATAATGATCTGAGTGGCTTAGTGACAAGTATCCAGTTAAAGCGGGATCAATATCTTAATTTCTTTGTATTTATTTTGGAAATAATATTTTAATCCAGTGCCTGAAATACTTATCCTGAGGTAAATCTTTGGTATCTTACCACACAATTGCTCTCAGAGTAGGCTATTGTATAGTTCAGTTCTGAAAACTTCATTGTCAACTTCAAAGAAATCTTCTTCTGCTGTTCTTCATATCATCTATTTTGCTTCTTTCAGTTAAATAGCTCCACATATTGAGCCATCTAGTAATTACTTGTTTCCCTGCATGCAACTTTAATGCCTTCTTGATTCTACTGCTGCTTGCTCTTTTCTCACACTTACTTCATATTTGTTATGAAACATGTCATAATTAATGATTTAATTTTATGAAAAAGCTTGCCTTTCCAGGCCTCTAATTGATGTTATAGCTTTTTTAGAAGCCATTTAAAGCAAGGCCATTTATTAGGATCCTAGGCCACTTTTCTTTCCTTTCTAACCTAATACCCCCACCTCCACTTTTTGCTGCATTGAGGGCCCAAGAGGCCTTCATATGGCTGAACTACAGCACTTTTCCTAGCCCTTTTTAAGAAGAATTTTCATTATGAGTACCAATGTACCCTTTTCTTAGAGATATTTGTTGTATTATGTTGAGTTTTCTTACATATATAAAGGCATTACAATTTTTTAAAATCTTTTTTTCCTTTTTGTAGTAATCCTGTGGATTTGAGTAATCCAGCAATTATAAGCTCCACCCCCAAATTTCAGGAACAGTTTCTAAATGTGAGTGGAATGGCTCAGGAATTGAATCAATATCCCTGCCTTAAACATCTGCCTCAGATATTCTTTCGTGCTATGCGAGGGATCAGTTGCTTAGTGGATGCTTTTCTAGGTAACACTTTTCATTTTTAACTAAAAATATGCCTTGTCTTATAAACAAAATAGATTTTAACTCTCCACATTGGTATATTTTCTAATTGCAGAACTGATTATATTTCTCCTCATTTTCTCTTTGTCTCTTTGTTTGTTTGAAATGTATTTATTTGCATCAATTTGCAGTTGGTTGGTTGTTGATCAAGTTGACCTCAGCAATGATGCTATTTGCCCCTCCTGCTTATCCAGTTCCAGAGTCAAAAGCAGGGTGTAAATAAGCAGCTTTTCTGGCAATGAGACTTACTCAGCAAGCCACCAAGCACTTGCTCATGAATCTCCCCTGTTCTCTTTCTGGAGTCACCCCACAGTGTCTAGGGCTCTCTTGTCTTGCTGATTGCTGTTAAAGGGTTACTGATAGCCAAATGCATTGCAGTCGAATTCCTGCTTACTTCTGACAGAATTTTCTTTAAAAGATTATAAGCAGTTCTGCTTGTTTGATTAAAGTGATTCGATTCTTATGCGAAACTATTAATGTTTTAATAACTGTTACACATAAGGTTTTGCTAAAGAACTACTTTTTATAATATTTTCCATTGCTCATAATATAGTAGCAATATAATCTTTTTCTTCTCTAGGAGTTGCTGTCTTTACAACCAGTGGGTGTGAAAGATTACCCAGATATGGTATTAAAGCTTGTTACACTCTCCTGGGTGGCAAGAATCTGGGCAGATGGGTGATGATTTTAACACAGGATAGAGACAAATTTTGGAAAGCTGCAGTATTCTATCATGATAAATTTTCTGTGAAATTAAACATTACATTTAGAATACTGGTTTTCTGTCTGTTGGCATTCACATAGTTTTGGAGAAAAAAATGAGTCTGCTTGCAAAATTTTGGGCACTACAGGTATTTACATGAAGAAGAGACTATTTAGTAAAAGAAAAACTCTTAACAGTCTGATTTTTAGTATTTTCTGCAGTCATAAGTCTATCTCACCAAAGCAAACATGCATATAAATTCTAAATTACCATGGTGCCCAACTTACATAGTCTAGGCATGACAAAAGATACACATGATTTAAACAGTAGTGTGGTTTTGCAGTTAAAGTTTCTACTTGAAATTGTGTCTATCAAAAATTTATGACACAAAGTTCTGATTGTACATCTGGGTGTGCAGGCCCTGTCAGTCTCTTGCAAAAACATTAGGATTCCCTTACTCTTCCTGTTGTTGTGCTTGAAAAAATCTGTAAACTGTGAAACAGAAGTAAATCACTACTAACAACAAATCAAAACACTACTCTTAAAGGGACTACTTGACTCTCTTAATCTTGAAATATTAAATATTTTAATATTAAAATATTAATATTAAATTAATTAAATTAAATTAAAATATTAAATATTAAAACAAGATATCTACTTTGCTTGTTAACAAGTAAAAAACCCAGATATTTACCAGATGTAGCATCTCTGCCTTGTTTATAATTTCATATTTAGATTGAAATATGTGCTATTTCCTTCTGATTCTGCTGTTTAATATTGTGTTAGTCACCTGATTCACTCAGCAATAAATAAAAATGGACTGTGAAGGAGATAGACCATAATCGAAGTACAGGAAATTGAACAGTGTGCTTCTACTAGGTTGAAGAATGATATTTAAAATTTTTTGTAGTAAGAGAGAGCTACTATTAATAATACAGAAATTAACTTTTATTAAAAAATTAAACCTGAATGTTTCATTATGGCAGAATACTGCTGCTTTATGTTTATGAAACTACTAGCACAGTTCCTTTTCTGTTGTGCTAATTGTTCCCTTTCAATTTTGCTACCACGTCAGATGGAATAGGATTGTTAATCAAACACTTGTATATTGATTCTGTCCTGTGATTATCCACTGGTTAAGATTTTCTTCTTCCCAGTATTTTGCCTGTGAATGAAGAACTGTTTAAATTACAGCATGCATCTGAAAATTAAAATTGTAGATGGTTTACTGAAAAGTTGTGTTCCTGACATATCATGATTAATATTTCCCTTAAAGCAGATGTAGCGTGTTAAATCTTGTTCCAAAGAAATGGCTGGAGAAGGGGGAAGAAAAAAATGATATTTCAATTTTTTGTTTGTAGAAATGCCTGTTGACAGTCATGCCTTCCCTTCTGCTGCCTTGACACCACAAGCTACATTGTTCAGCTGTTCCTGTAACCCTCAGAAAAGTTTTTGGGGAGGAAGTGTGTTTTGGAAGTAAGGCTGTGTAGAAAATCAACTTCTACCAGCCTCATTCCTTGCACATTTTTCTGGATTCAACTTCATGATTAAGAATGGAAAAAGAATGTGTGTATAAAAAGAACATGTATAATTTACATGGTAGAGAGACAGGGAACAATGCACAAGCCTAGAAAGCATTCATAGACTGTAATTCTCTGCACATTGCCTGGAAGTAAATCATGCTGATCCAATATGATTAGAAGTAATTTATATTGAATTTGGCATGATTTTTTTCCCGGTTAGTTAGTGTGCACAGGACTGCAGCCTAGGAAGACAAACGTGCATAGGATCGTATTGCCAGTGTCTTCAGTGGTTTGGGCAATTGGTCCTGTAAAAGCTTGAGAATTTGCCCCAAGAAGGAAAGTATACTGTTTGCAAAATGAGTGGCACGAAACTTCAGTACCTCTTACTCTGTTCTCATCTTTTCTATAAGAGAGGAGTGTGGCTATTTCTACATTATTGTTCATGCATATCATCCTTGTGTGTGTACTCCTGTTGTATTGGAACAAATGAGTTAAGGGCCCCTGAAGTACTTATGAAATCAGTGTTCAGCTACCTTAATTACTTTGAAAAGAACTGTTTAAACATATGATACCTTCCAGGCTGAAGTTAAAAAACAGTGAGATTTCTTTGTAGTTTAATATGATAATTGCTTCAAATATGCAGTGTTCATTTTCACAGTGTTTTTCTTCAAATATGGTATTTGTATTTACATTATTTTTGTTTTTTGATAACAGATGCTTTCCACATACTCTGGGGTTTTTTCCAAAGCAGTTTTTAAATAGTGATACAATAACGTTGGTAGCAATATTGCATATTTTCTCATTCATTCCTGTGATGAATGTCCAAAAATGGATGCTGCTGCAAGTCTCTCTAAGATAGAAAGCACCATACCTGAGTACAGTTAAGGGAAACAGTTTCTTGTACAGTATTTTCAGTGTAGACTATCTGTTAATCTCATTAATACTATATTTTTTTCTTAGCTTACACTACATTTGTAAGCATGTGTGACCAAGTAGTGAATTGAGTATATACAGTGCTCCCTCTGCATATGAGGGGATTCTGTTCCAGGAACCCCCACAAATAAAGAAATTCATGAATGGTTTAGTCCCATTATATTAATTGGTGATGACATATTTGCAGATGCTTCAGAGTGTCCTTGTGCATATTGCTGCTGTTTTAGTTATAGAATGCATCATGATTCCGGACGCTCAAATTTGCATGTCTAGGTAATGGGTCCCCTATTGTATCCAGCATGTTATAGCCTATATTTGTTACATCAAGCAGAATAAAAAGCAACTATTAATATGACTAAGAAAAAAGTGTCTTTTTTGTTCTCTTTTTGTTGGTTCTCTTCCCATTTCCTCTTTTTAGGTTCAAATACACATAGTGTTCACCTTTTAAAGGTAACCTGCAATCTTATACGAGTGCTTCCCTTCATCACTTTTCAATCTTAATAGAAAACTATTTGTAAGGAAGTGTGCTTTTTTAAAAAAACAACAAACCTCTGGTGCGGGTATGGTATGGGAAGAATGACTATGTGAATATCTTGTTTAAATATACGGTGTCATAGGGTTTCAGAAGGTTCTCTGTATTTTTCAGGTATTTCAAGGCCTCGAGCAGATAGTGCTCCACCCACACCAGTAAATAGGCTGAGCATGCCACAGACTACTGCTGTCAACACAACACCACCTCATAACCGAAGGCATCGTGCTGTAACTGTGAATAAGGGAACAATGAAAAACAGCACAGTAAGCCTTTATGCTTAATAAAGCAATGATATGTTTCATATAATAATGACATTTACATTATCTAATATGAATAAGTATAAAACTTCTTTTTAGATCTGATTAGTGATTTTTTTCCTTATTCCAACAGGCTAGCACTGCTCATGCTTCCAAAGTACAACACCAGCCATCCTCCACTTCTCCGCTATCTAGCCCAAACCAGACCAGTTCTGAGCCCCGACCTCTTCCTGCTCCCCACAGGCCAAAGGTTAACAGTATCTTGAACCTCTTTGGATCATGGCTATTTGATGCAGCATTTGTTCATTGTAAGCTTCATAATGGACTAAACAGAGACAGCAGTATGACTGGTAAATATTGCCTATCAAATTTGTACATTCGCTTCCTTGTTTGCTGGCGTTTCCTACCTGCAAGATTAACTTGTGTGGCTAACAAAAATAAAAATCTGATAAAGCAGCATGATTATTTAATATTGGGCATTATATTAATTCTATATAATAACTATGCTTTTATCCCTAACATAAGGGACATAAAGAAATATTGTAGCACCTTTGAAACAGACTGAGAGAAAAGGTTTGTGGCATAAGCATTTGTAGACAGAACCTGCTTCATCAGATTCATGGAGTGAAGTGTCTGTAGACAAACTTTTATACTCATGAATGAGCAGATGTTTGTGTGAACAGTAATAGAAATGCAGAATTTGTGGGCATGAGGGTAGAGTGACAAGTTCAGCAGTAAGGATGGTTGTTGGGAACAAAGTTGGGAGAAAAGATATTGCCTAAAGACAAGATAATCATATGGGTGGTGGAGGGAGTTCTTGAAATGTGGTATGATGCTGGCTGGGAATCAGAAAGGAGTTGTGATAAAATGGGCAAGAGAGTTGTCATGAAGCTGAGGTAGTAACTAGTGTTATAATATGTGTGGTGTGCCAGGACACCTCAGCTTATTACTGATGGATTGGAATTCATGGATATATCCCAATTCTGCTGTTCCTCATTGCAGTCTCCCTTGGAACTTCTTTTATTCAAGGACTGTTGTTCTGACACCCGAGATGGAAAACTGAAGTGTTCTGCAACTGGTTTTTGTGCATTCCTGTTCCTAATGTCTGATTTATGTCCATTTATTCTCTAGCAGAGCCTGTCCTGTTTGTCCAGTGTAGAGTGCTGAAGGGCATTGTTGGCATTAAAGTATGAGCAAGTTAAAGTACAGTGGGCCCATCATCTTCATGGGCTCATGATATGTGAATTCAGCCTACCACAGATTCAGATCCACACAGTGCTGTACATTTGAACCCGTGGTGGGGAGCATGCTCTCTACTTCTGCCTTTGAGGTGGTGAAGTTCCTTTGCAAGGCAGGATTGGGGGCTCATAAGACTTGCAGACAGACTGCAGTTGTAAGTCAAGGCTTGTATAGTAAGCTCTATTAAAAATGGTGTAGGGCAAGCCCCAGCCACCAGACATGCCCCATTCTTCAGACTCCTGTACTCTGAAGAGCCCAGCTGGCATGCTCCCCAGAGGTGGGAGAACCTGAAGAATGTGGTGTGCCTGGTGGCCTGTGCTTGCCACTGCTTTTGCTGCTGCCCCATTTTTAATAGGGACTTGTAAGCCTTGTCTCATGTTTGCAGTCTCTCAGCAAGCTTCATGAAGCTGACTTGAACGTGTGTGTGTTTTGGTATCTGCAGTGGGTCCTGGAACAAGTTCAATATGAATATGGAGTGCTCGCTATACCACTCACGGTGTGGATGATGTGATTAGGTTCTGTAATGCCTTTCTCAAGTAGAAGTGTGGGCAGAGTTGGCATCTGGGTTTGTGGCAAGATCTTGAACCCCATCTGAGCTGCGTGTCCTTCTGAGGGTAAATAACAGCTTGGGAGGCTATTGGTAGGAAGGTAAAAGCCTGCCACCAAGAGCCCTTGAGAGGACACCATTATTGTCCAGAAATAGGTTGTAGTTCATAGATTATGTCTGTGTGGTCACAGTTGAGAGCTGTATGTGACCACTAATGGGGAATGCTGGCTGTAGTTCTGTTAGTTTTGCATTCCTGTCTTGTGGATCTGAGCAGATATATCTGGACATTCCTCAAGCTACAGTACTGTTTAAAGTGAAAAAAAAATCAACAAGGAAGGGACTTGTACTCAGGACTAATCTGTTACCAACTTCCAACTGTTTCCCCCCCACACACACATTGACCCTTAAATCTGATCTTATTACCATATCCACAAATTTTTGCATTTCTGTTACATTCACATCAACACCTGCTCATTCAGGTTGATAAATGTTTGTCCAAAGGCACTTCACTCCTTGCATCTGATGAGGTAGACCCAGCCTATGAAAGCTTATGCTACAAACTTCTCTCTCTCAGTCTCAAAGGTGCTAAAATGTTCCTTTGCATACTGATCCAGACTAACACAGCTGTGTCTTTGAACTG
Organism: Ctenosaura bakeri; assembly: GCA_948474755.1. Classification (NCBI taxonomy): domain Eukaryota; kingdom Metazoa; phylum Chordata; class Lepidosauria; order Squamata; family Iguanidae; genus Ctenosaura; species Ctenosaura bakeri. Next base: position 33,610 of record CAOLHI010002001.1, on the reverse strand, counting down.
AATCATAGGGACATAGTTGTTAAAAATCAGTTTTTGTGTTTGAGTCATATATTTCTACAAAATTTAGATAGGACTATTTTTTCCTTGGTATGCAGGCCTGGAGAATATGATAGGATAGTGGAATTTCTTTCTTGTGTTCTTAAAAATATCACTTTGAGAGCAAATTTCCTTCAAGGGTTCTGTAAACTTGTAGCTTTTGAATTTTCGTAGTAGCCACAACAATTTTGTTTTGTTTTTCATTGTTCTCCTTGCTTCCATATTTAGAGCTAAAATTACAGGCATGAAAAAAATGATGCCTGTTTCAGATAAATGAATTCAGTGCAGGAAATGTGTATGTTTCTGTTGTGCTGATGGGAAACAATAAGGCTTAGCATATTAGGTCATGGTTGATTCCTGACTGCGTCATTTACGTTTGAATAAAACAATTGATGACAGCAAGGACTGGTGGCAGACCTGTAATTAATAACACCAGCCAAAACTATATAGTTTCTATTAAAATTTTATAGCCAGCCTGTTCCTACATATGTAGAAAATATTTGTCTGCCCTGATAAATTGTGTTTGTGGACCTAGGATAGCCTATACCCAGTTGCTAGTCCCAACTAGAGTAGACTTGTTGAACCAACTGCAGTACGTTAACTGAATGTTTACATACATTTCATTGTTTCACTGGGTCTCCTCTAGTTGGTCTAGTGATTGGATGTCGGCCATCCCAGCCTTCACATACCACAAAAGACAGTTAAAAGAAATTAAAAAGTGATAAAGTTCAGTTAGAAAATATGCAAGCAAATGATATCAGCGTATTATTATGTAAAACTCATGATGGAAATGTATCCCTGAATAGACAGGGTTCTGTTCATGGCGAAAAGCTGTCAAACATAGGACTGTGAATTGTGAATTCTCTGGAGTAAATTCTTAGAGGAGCGATCTATGAAGAACTGGGCTGTGTCTTCTCATGCTAGCTTCTGAAGCAGGAGTCACTTGCTTTTCAGTTATTCCCACCAACTCCACTCCTCACCCTTAGGTTTTTCAATCCTGCTTTGCCAGCTAGACATTCATTGCTTCCTCCTTCACTACTACTAAGAAACTATCTTTCTTTCTCTGAAAAATTCAGTTGCTGTTGTAAATATTTCCTGTCTCATCCCTCTCCTATACTTCTGACTCTTTTCTCCTGTTAAAAACAACTGTGAACTGCAAATTCCTAGCTTGAAAGAGAAACTGTGTGCCTAATGTCAGATGCTTATAAGCTTAAATGCATACCAAATATAAGTATAAAACTTAAGCTTATACAAAAATGTAAGTTTACTAGATTGGTTTCAGTTTTAGCTATACTTAGAGTTTACTGTTGCTGTTTGCCATCAAGTTGTCTTCAACTTATAATAGGCCCATAGCAATCAATGGAACTTATTAAACCAGTAATGTCCCTTTTGATTTCAGTGGAGTATGGCTAAACTGGAGCCAACACAATGTCCAATTCTTTCATAACAAAACACTTGCATTTCGATTCTAAAGTTTTATTATTCTCAAGTCAGTTTCAACTTATACTGATCCATTAAATTAAAGACCTTCATGAGCCATGGTCATTAACAGCCCTGTTCAGATCTTAAGCTCTTCCTTTACTGAATCAATCCATTTGCAATGTCCTCCTCTTTTCCAGCTTTTAGTAGCATCATTGTCTCTTCCAATGAGCCATGTAGTCTCATGGAATGTCCAGAATATGGTAGCCTGAATTTAGTCATTTAGGTTTCTAGGGATATTTTGGGTGTGATTTTCCTCAGACCCGTTAATTTGTCTATTAGATGGTCCATGGTATCTGTGGAGTCTCCTCCAGCACCACATTTCAAATGAGTTGATTCTTTTGTTATCAGAATTCTTCGGTATCCAGCTTTCACTCAAATATTAAATTTGCTTATATAGCTTATAATTTTAATGAGAACTTTACAACCCATGACTTCAAAGAGATGACTTCATAAAAGCATTGAGAGCTATGCTGAATTTTCTGTACATTGGGTTTGTTTCATGGTTTCACTGAATTTTGATTTGTTAGTTATGGTTATGTTTAAGGTGACCAAGACAATAACAGCAGGAAACTTTAGGTTAATAGTTGTCTTGTTGAATTAAAACAATATCTTGCTGTAATTCATACCTAGAGGGCACAATATTTGCTAGTAGCTTATGGTTCTACTTTCTAAGAAAATTCTGCTTACTTATACACACCTTGCCTTGGAACAGATATATTTACTTATATATGAGTCATCTGAGATTAAAATTCTGATCAGCAAATATATTTAAGCACTCATTTGCTATTTCTTTTAACTACCAGAAGTATAAGTGCTAGGTTCAGCCATGGTGGTTTTTGTTGGTTATTATTTTTGCTGACATCACCCTAACATCTCAGCACTTTGAGCCCTGTTTGTGTGTAGGGAGAACTGGACATAGTGATGTGGATGAGTATATTAGCTCAGTGAATTCCCTGCCAGGGCATTTCAAATCTTACCCCTTGCCCCCTTGCCAGTTGGAAACCGTTCTGTTTCTTGTATTCTGTCCTAACAGTGAGTCCTGAGTACAGGTTAAGGATTAAGATGGTCAGATGTTGTGGTACAACCATTTCTTTCAGAGCAATCCACAATTTTTCATGATTTACACAAAGTCTTTGTTATCTATAAAACACAGACTGATTTTCTTGTAAAAATTTTCAGTGTATTCCATTATCAAGTGTATGATTGCAATATAATCCCTTCTGCCTCTTCCCTTTCTGAACCCAGCTTGGACATGTAGTGTTTCTTGCCATATATATGATAAAAAAATTTATTGTAGAATTTTGAGCATCACTTTGCTTGTGTGGGAGATTATTGTTGTTCCTGCAGTCCCTGGTATCCCCTTTCTTGGGGTCTGGAATATATATTGAGAGTTTCCAATCCATGGGCCATTCTTTTGTTTTCCATATTTGCTAATAGATTTTAGTAAGAAATTGAGCACATTTGGTCTCTGTTGCTTGAAACGGGTATGTTGGTATGGTTCCTGGTGATTTATTTCTCCCAAGTGCTTCGAGTAGAGCTTTCACTTGATTTTCTAAAACTGTAGGTTCACCTTCACATGGTTCTTCCTTGAATTAATCTATAATCTTTTCATCTCCTCTATATAGACCTTCATTATATTTTTTCATCAGCTTTTTGTTTCTTCTTAGTCGTGTAGTGTGTTCTCCTACTGGTCATAGAATACCCCACTTTTGACTTAAATTTCCTTTTGAATTCTTGGATCTTGTGGAAGATTTCTACCTTGTTTGCTGTCATCTTCTGTTTCCCTGCATTGATTGTTATAGCATTTCTCTTTGTCACTGCACTCAAGTTGTTGAACAGTTGTGCTCAGAGTTCTAACCCTATTTCTGTTCTGATCACTTTTACGCTTGCTTCTTTGTCCTTATCTGCTTGGAAGAGTTTCATCTGTCATCCATTGAGCCTTCTCTTTCTTTTTGACTGCAGGTGGTACCTTTGCAATCTTCCCTGACAGTGCCCATGGCTTCAGTCCAGAATTTTTCTGATCAGTTAGGCTTTATAGTGCAAATCATATTTTTTACATTGTCTTTAAATTCTACAAGGATTCTCTTCAGGTTGTATTTTGGCAGTGTGGTGGGCTTATTGTTCTTTAGCTTTATTCTCATTTTTAACATTAGCAGTTCATGGTCTATGTGACAGTCTAATCCTAGTCTTGTTTTTGCAAAGAGGATGGAGTTTCCAGTTAAGTTATCTCTCTGATTTCTATATTGGCCATCAGATGATGTCCATGTATGCAGTTGACTGTTTGGTTGCTTGAAGAATGTGTTTGTGATGAACAAACTGTTGGCTTCGCCAAATTCAGTCAGTTGCTTTCCTGCTTCATTTCTTCTGGGCAAAATTCATGTTTGGTTCTGCTGTGTTACCTACTTTGCATTCCAATTGTCTGTGATTACCAACATGTCCTGTTGTGCTGTGTGATCAATTTCCTCTTGGTCTCCAGACATTGAATTTTTTTCAGAGTCTTCCTCTTCTATTTCTTATGCAGAGCATAAACTTGGATTGATGGGTTTTCCCTGATGTCTTACTGATATTATTTGGTCAGACTTTGTATTATATTCCTTGACTCTTTTGCTACATCTGTCACTAGCCGTGCCACCTCATTTCTTCTTATGTTTTCATTTCCTGACCAAAACACTATGTACCATTGGCCCTCCACTTTTGTGGGGGTTGGGGTGCAGGACCCCTGCAAAAGTGGAAAAAAATGTGAATATTGTAAGCCCTCCAAACCATATTTAACACACAAAAAAGTACCTGTGTGAACAGGGTGGTTGGGCCCAGCTGCGTGTATATTCCCTCTCTCACTTATTTGCATGGGTAGGAAGGGGATGGGATGGGGGGAATGGGAGGAAGGCAAAAGGGGACATCTGTCCCATCCCCTCCTCCCCAAGCAAGTACACACACTCTCCCTCCTCCTTCCCCATCTCCTTCCCCACTCTTGCCAGCATGAATCGGTGAAGGCGCACCTTCCTCCTGTCCCATCTCCTTCCCTCCAGTAATCTCTTGAGTAATCAGATCCATGAATGCTTAACTCATAAGTGTGGAGAGCTGGCTGTATTACCTGGCTGAAATGTCTCATTCTTGTCCAGTTCGGCTCACTCACTCCAAGTATTCCAATGTTTGTATGTTCCATTTCTTGCTTTACTATGTCTAGCTTCAACTGATTCTCATGTTCCATGCTTCTATGATATGTATTGTACAGCTTTGTACGGTCCTTTTACCTCTGAGCACATCAAAAGTTGGACATCCTATCTGCGTGTGTTCAGTGGTGTCATTAGACACAGTGCTACTCATGCTTGTCATCTGCTCTTCCCCAATGGCTTGTTGAGTGCCATCTGACTTGGGAATCTCATTTTCTGGTGCTATTTCCTGGTTAATTTTGTACTGTCTCATTATAGAGTTTTCAAGGTAGAAGGCATTAGGAATGGTTTACTACTGCCTTCTCCTGCACAGCATTAACAAGTATTAACAAGCTTTAGCTATGGTGCCACTGCAGTTGTCTCTGAGAGATTCTCCATCAGTGTCTCCCCACCACTGATGCTGCCTGGTAGCTGTTTGGCACCTTTAGTCTGGCTCCCGAGCAAAAGCCTGTCTGACATGTGAGGCCTTACCAGCAGCACTGCTACTGTCAGCATAGCCTCTTGCTTGACAAGAACATGCAGTCCCACCACCACAGAAGGATAGTGCCACAGTGAATGTCTGCAAGAGTGCAGTAATCGTAGCTGGTTGAATGCAACTGCTGAGCTCTTGTGATTGGGAATGAAGTTACAGAGCCCTGTGCAGACTTTTGTGCTCAGTGTTCACAGGCAAGGAATGGTGCCAGGCATAAAATGATCTTTGAGGATTGTTTACTAGGACAACCCCATCTCTGTCTTCAATTTCCCCATACACACAAGCTAGAGAGCATCTTGTCCAATATGTTTTACACTTCTTAGATATAGGTGGCATGAGGCAGGGTTTTATCTCTGCTGGGACCAAAATGATCCTTTTAGGTCATTGACTTATGTGATGCTTCCTGTAAAAAGGAGCAACAGCTTAGAGTCTTGTGCTGGCTTAAAGACTAAGAAAACTGTTATGTTACCTGCATTCACAGGTGCAGTTTGTTTCATTTGATGCATAAAGTGTCCCCAAAACTTATGCCATAATAAATCTGTTAGTCTTCAAATTGCCCGCACTGCTTTATTGTTACTGCCACAAAATAGATCGCTAGGTTGAAAAACTTCCCAGAGCACCCATTTTATTCTGCATACCTTTCTTAGTTTTACTCTCCTAGAAAATGTTCAAAACTATGTTAGGATCAGTACAAAAAAAGGGAAGGAAGAAGGAGTTTTGTGACACCTTTAGGACTAACCAGTTTATTTCAGCATAAGGATTTGTGGAATAAAAGCTTGCTATCAACTCCTCTTCCTTCTCACAAGTTTGGCTTTTATGATGCTTAGCTTTGTTTAATTCAGTCAATTAGCCAAAAAATCTCCTTAAGCTTCATTTTCATTCCTCAGAGTCAAACTGTTGGATCTCTTTGTTCTTCCTTATTCTCAGTCTTCTGGATTGTCAGCTGTAGCATGGACAAACTTGCAGATCTAAGAGTGTTCAGGAGTTCATTTGACTCTCATTCTGTTCCTTGTAATACTTTGTAGCACTCCTGTATTGAGTCAGTGAACCAATAACAAATCCACCTAACAGTAGCACTGTCCAGCGCGAATTTTGCTAACTTCTTTGCAACAATGTCATGGGGAACTTAGTGAAAGGCCTTACTGAAATCAAGATATGCTATGTCCACAGCATTCCATTAATCTGTCAAGCTTATATCTCTTATCATAAAAAGAGATAAGAGTAGTCTGGCATGACTTGTTTTTGAGAAACCCATGTTTTTGAGAAACCATGCTGCAGGCCATGCACAAAGACAAATCCACCAGGCCAGATTCTTGGGTTTCCAGTTTCTTTATTATCTATATATTTGTCCAATCATACCTGTTGAGGAGTTCTAGAAGACTCAGAAGCTCACAAAATTTATGTACTGCTTTATTAACACTTCGATAATGCTAATAAAGTATTACCCATCTCTGGTTTATGAGTTTTCTGCCCTTGGGAATACCTGGCTCTTTTTGCTATATACCTTTAAAGTCCATGTTAATGTGTGCGCACTATCATTTTCCCTCTCTCTTTAACTGAAACAATACTTTGTTCCAGTAGTATAGTTTAGTGAGAAGAAGAGTTTTGTTTCTGCCAAGCTGTACTGGAAAACTTCTGTAGTCTGTTTATATGATGCAATCCAATAATTCATCACTTTGCTGTGTTATCTATCTAGTTGTCTGCGTATGCATGTGCTTTTTTAGAAACATTTTTTAAAAAATTACCCCTTATCTGGCAATAGTTTTTGCTTCATGGCAAAAGTAGACCAGAAAATTCCCTGCCTTATGTTTTGGAAACCTTATGTATGAATATGTTGACAACTGCTGCCCATCTGCAAAGAAGGCTGTAAATTAAACATTTGCCTTTTTCTGTATAAGGTGTAGTAAGTAATTTAAATAACATCTGTCAAGGAAAATATGATGTACAGCAACACTTGTTCATAGCAGCTACAGATTTCAGAACCCTTGAAGGGGGAGGGGGAGAGTATCCCTTTTTGCCTCAGTTATTAATCTTCCTTAAGTGCATGTATTGAGGATTCCATGCAACCTTTTTGGTAGAATGCAGAGAGCGACTTCTGTTTCACACATTAAGCTGTGGTGATAACAGCCTGCGGAAGGCAGTTACACGGGAAGCTTTGGGTAGGGGCTTCCATAAAGTCTGGGGCCATTTTTAACACAACAGTGGTTGCATTTAGCAGTCCCCTAATCCATATGGAACTGTCTGTGCATGTGGACCCTTCATGTCTGTGGTTAACTTAAATTTAAAACAAACAGTACTTCCATACTTCTGCTATTCTTCATAGCTATGAAAACATTGGCTCTATAATTGGGGGAGGTCTTCAGTGTACTCCTTCATGACAATCAAGATGCCTAGCTCTCTTTATACTTTAACAGAGTTCTCTGTCCAGTTCCCCCTTTGTGTTCATTAGTTTCCAAAATTATGTCCATTCTTCTACCTTTCACTTTTCCACAAAATGATGGTAAACTTGAGTTAAGTTCTGTCCACTTACTGTTATATTTCTATTTATATCTTATTAATTAAAAGGGAGAGCTGTCTTTAACTTTCCTTTATAAAAACTGAAAATAGACAAATGTAGGATATTTTATAGGGGCAGAAAAATATTTTATATTTTCCAAGATTGTTACTGGGACATTGTATGTTTTCCCATCCCTAGATTTTCAACTGATGGTGGCTGTTGTTTTGTCCCTTCAAGTAATTTCTGACTTATGGCAACCCTAATGCAAACCTAGCATGGGGTTTTCTTGGCAAGATTCATTCAAAGGGGCCTTGCTTTTGCCTCTGAGGTTGAGAAAGTGTGACTTCCCTAAGATCATGCAGTGGGTTTATATAGCTGAGCAGGGATTTGAACCTTGGTCTTCAGAGTCATAGTTCAGCTCTCAAACCACAACACCAAACTGGCTCTCAACTGATGATAGGTGAAATAAAGCAAATTTCTGCCAAAGCTGGGAAGAGGTGATATTTCTAAAAGTTTTAATGTTCTGTATTTTCAAATGTAACCCTGTGGCAGTATATTTTTCTAACTTTTGTTCATAGTTCTGCATGAAATCCTAATTTTTGGACCCTACTGCCAATTTCCTGTGTGTTTAACAAGCCTGCTAGTTCATAAGCTTTTAATCTGTTTTTTAAAAACCTAAAAGCTGCTTAACTTGTTATTAAAGTTTCACCATCTTTAAAGTATTTTATAACTACTGCTGTCCTTTGATTTGTTTCCATTTTATTTCTATTATCTTGCAGCATCTTTTATCCAAATTCTTCTTTCTTATAAATCTTGTAAGTAGGAACTAGTAGCTTCTCTTTAATTGCAGTCATTTTTTTTCTTTTTTGCATAATCTCATTTTTTGATTTGTATCATCATCATCCTTTGTAGCTTTTGCTCTTTACATGGGAAGGAAAAGTAACTGTGTGTGGCTTCTTTAATGGGGAAGATTGTTGGCAAAAGCAAATTAATCTGCCTGAATCAGTCCCATCATTTTTTGTACTCTAGTCTGTGATCATGTCATGAATTTAAGGACTTTGCACTAACCGTGTTTTTTTCTTAAAGCTTATTTTATACAAAACTAGTGTTTTACTTTGTATGCATTTTGCATGTAGTATTTTTTCTAATTTCCTAATTTTGCTGGATAGCTTATTCAGGACAAAAATGGCTCATGGGAAGACGCATAAAGATTTGGATTTAGTTGCTTATGCTTTGAAAAAAAATCAGTGAAGAAATTATTGTTATAAAAAATATGATTGACCTTGACTTAATTCTGCTAAATTATAAATCCATCCAATTTGCAATGAACATTCAAAACATAAATAGAGCTTCTGTTTGTAAGACTGCAGTTGACTAGGCTTCAATCCTATGTACTTATTTGGGGGAAGGTTTTATTGAATTCAGTGAGACTCCTGAATAAGTATGTGTAGGATCAGTCTACAAATTATCTTGCCCCTTTGTGTACAGATTTCATCTAATATCATAGATCTGAGATGATTTAGTTGCTTTAGCATTGGTGGAATTAGGTTGTCTTTTTTGTGAGCATCTGTCTGTATTATAATCTTAAACTGTTCACCTTTTCTAGACATGTCAAAGCACCTAAATGTTCTTTCTTGCAATTTTCCAAATCTGTAGGGAAATGGCCAACATCCTCTTATTGACTGAGAGATGGAACGAATGAAGCAATTGTATGTTTGTACAGGGTGAATTATAAATATATGAAACTTGTCTGCTATTGAGAAAAATATAGCAAGATCAGAAAAGAGCCAACCCATTTATCTTCCTGATGTATTTAATAAATGTATCAAGCCCTGTCCTTAATCCATGGCAACCAAAGAGATACAGGACGAGATTCCAGATGCATACAGGAAGCTCCATCTTGTAGCCTTCCCACTGTCACTCTTGTGTCTTTGTAAATGGCGCTCCAGCTGGTAGGTCTAAGAAGTGGTCTCCAGTGGAACATGTGGAGCCATAGCTGAAATGAGAAAAGCTTTCATATGTGTGGAGGACTTGAGTATTTGTCTGTGGATCTCTAGATCCCCATCCATTTTCCTGCAGAATGCTTACTCTTTATTGACAATTGTCCCTTTTAGATCTTTTAAAGCAGGGTTTAAAAAAATCCAAAAACCAGCCCATAAGAAATTTTAATCACCCTACTCAGTCCTTCCTGTAAACTCACTTTTCACTGTAATTTGTATCCAGAGCTTGTATAATTGTAGTCCTAGCTTCAGCAGCATACAAGTAATAGATTAACTTTGCAGCAGTGACAAAAGATGAAGGGAAATAACTGTGGAATTAAGAGGAACTTGTTTGATTGAAATGGCAGAACCAGTTTTTGAGCCAAGTAAGAATTTGTAGAGACAGCTAGGAAAATGAAAGACATAGATGTGAAAAAGGTTTTGAGAGATTTCATTGAGAGACTTCTTGCTGATGCTCGTTGCTCTAAATCGGAGTGAAGCAGACACTTCTGCTTGGGCAGCATGGAGAATGCAGCATAGAATGTTGAAGGAGGCAATGATAAACTTGTGTACGAAAACTAAAGGAGTATAATTTCTGATTGCTTACAGACATAGTCATATATTCCCTAAATGCTTTATAAACAGAGGCAGCAACCCAAATGTAATGAATTAATGGCTTTTATGATGACTAAATTTGACTTGATCTTTGTGTCTAGGATCCCATGAGCCTATTCAGTATGATGACAAACGTAATGAAACTCTTGTGCTTCTTGTTTTTGTTTTTAGCTATAGCAACACAAGCTAGTGTGGAATTTCGCCGGAAAGGATCACAAATGTCAGCAGACACTATGGCTTCCAATCCCATGTTTGATGCAGGCGAATTTTCAGACAACTATGAATCAGGCAGAGCAGAGGCCTGTGGAACACTTTGTAGGATATTTTGTAGCAAGAAGACTGGGGAAGAGATATTACCAGCCTACTTATCCCGGTACTGACTTGATTTTTAAACTGTAATCTTGAAAGGGTATCTGTGTTGTGTTCAAAGGGATGCTTCAAATTCTAAAAGTTTCTTTGTGCCCCAGATACTCATTCTAGAATGAATGGATAAAAAATATTCTGTGAATTCAGGATTGGTAATTAAGCAGTTTTGCCTGTTCTGTCTTCTGATGTATAAAAGTCAAAGTTTATTTATCTGTGTCAGGCAAAGACTTCATGTGATTGGCTGCCTAAGAAGATTCTGTGGAATCCTAGGGTTTGCAGTTTAGGGAGGGGCCTTTAGAATTCTCCTCCAGAGACCTCTTGGGCCTCTGTCTTGAATAGGCCTGTTGCAATGGAGATGAGACCTAGCAGCAAGGAGGAGGGCAGTGTATTCCCTCAGGAACCCAACCTCTTTATGTTAGTAACTCTGAATACAGATTGGATTGGGGAATATGGGAAAAATTAAAGGTATTGGACAAGACAGTTTAAGAAATTATAGACACAGGATCTCAAATCTTTTTAACAAGTATTACCTGTGAGAAAATAAAATCCTGCGCAACACTGGGTATATACCCTAGTCTTAGATTAAAATGAGTGGGTAGAAGGACTACACTGTTTTAGATTTTTTCCCAAATTAAATCTAAAATTTCCCATGGGTTTGTGTAAGGCCAGCAGGACAGGAAGGAACAGCTCAAATATGTTTAAATGGTTCTAACCAGTGGAAGAATGTGGATGTAGTGTAGTTGTTCTCTCATTACTTGCATTTATGTCTATATGTAGTTAATATGGAATCTCATGACACTTTTCTGTATGCATGTTTTAATGTCACTTATAGAGAGAATGGGAACACTTGGCTAAAAGCAGGCAATGCATTTGACATTCTTTATTTGAAATATTTAAAAATGTTCAACAACACTGCATGTTACAGGTGGTATGGAAATGGCTACTAGAAACAGAAAATATTTATGGGGCTCTCTATTCTTTCTCCTCTAATATGTAGCATCATGTTGTTGACATAATAGTATGAAGTTTCTGTGTTCCATGATACTGTCTGCTGCAGCTAGGATAACTTGTAACATAATCACTTCCTGACTTTTGTGGTGTTGCTACATGATACCAGGAGAAGAAGAGAACTCTTAATAGTACCATTTTAGTGGGATCTACCTTGCTTGTAGCAGGTATTTCTGTACTTAAAACTAATGAGGAGAAGCTTATTTAACAGGAAATGCAGCAATATAGTATGTTCCTACCAGATAGTACACTCCTTCAAATCAAACTTTCCCACAGTTCTTCCTTTATATTTTTATCTAATGACACTTTTTAAATTTTTCCTGTTCTCCCCTATTGTGTTTGTATATACTTCCAAGTCACCTATTATAGATGATCCTATGGATTTCAGAGGGTTTTCTTAGGCAGGGAGTTATCAGAGGTGGTTTTGCCAACCTCTTCCTCTGAAATATAACCTACAGCACCAGGTGTGCATTGACAGTCTCTCATCCAATTACTAACCAGGATTGACCCTGCTTAGCTTCCAAAATCAGATGGTATCTGGTGCCTTTGGAGTATTTAGGCGACTGTTCCCCTGCTACTTGATTTGTTACCTTTTTCAGCTAGTGTATTTGGTCCTGATGTGGTGTACATGCAATTTGACTTTAGCATGAGTAAAAACAAAGACAGATCAAGAGATCAAATCATTTCTGTGATCTTACAATGCTCCCTTGGAGAGCATAAGATTATAATCTGTGTTATTTTGTGGATTCCCTCTTCTACCTTGTATGTGCTCTGACTTATTTTAGCAGCCTAAATGGAGCACATTTCTTTGTGTTCAAAGCTTTAAAATACTCCCATCCTGCCTCTGTGATAGATTGGGCATTCTTTGTTCACAAAACAAATCAAAATGTCTGCATGGTTGAAAATGACAATGCTGTCCAAGTTGTGGCTTCTTGATTAAGTAGAAAAGATGATAGATACTTACATGCTTTATTATATTTAAATGTAAATGCTGAATGTTTCCTTTGCTTATGACCAGATCCCAGTGATACTGGCTTCAGATGTGTGTTTCTTACAACTCACTAAGTCTGTCTTTCTCTACCAGATTTTACATGCTTTTAATTCAGGGCTTGCAGATAGCAGATTCCATTTGCCACCCAGTTCTTGCGAGTATTATTTTGAACTCCCCTGCATTGTTCTGTTGTGACCTGAAAGGGATTGATGTCTTAGTTCCTTACTTCATTTCAGCACTTGAAACTATTTTACCTGACAGGTAAATATGTGTGTGCTTATATTTGTTTTAGTTATTAGCTTCTGAATGTTTTTAAAATCTGCTTTCAGCAACATGTTTAAGATTACAAAATTTAAAATATTGACCAGGATGACAACTTACTTAGTAAGTTTTAGAGCAGAGAACCATGTTAGAAAGAGAGGAAGGGAGGGAGAATTTGTCAGTATTTTCCTTTAGAGCTAAAGTGTCTTTAGGTTCTACATGTCACACAGTGTAGAATTTATGTTGTATGAATGCTTGTCAGAAATGTAGATTTGTGATATGCACATATGTTTTGTTCTGTCCCATTGAAAATAATAAGAGAAAGAGGCCAAGTAGTATTTTAAATGCCAAAGTGAAGAAAAGTAAGACAAAGAATTGTGTATAATTTACAGAATGTAGTAGTGCAGTGCCTAAAAATAATTTTCACATTATCACATGCTGAATGCTAAATTTACATAGCAGACATACTGCACTTTCAATTGTTCCCAACTGAATTGTTACTAAAAGGGTTGCTCTTTATGAGAGTGGGTACCTATCCATAAGGAATTATCTAATTTTCCTTTGTTTTATTTGTCCCTGCTTTCTGTCCTTTTGCCAGCTTGTTTACTTGGAAATACAATAAGGTTTGTATTTTCAGGAAACGAATCTGATTGTCTTAAAGAATCAAATTAGCTTACAGTCCAGAAGTCACATTAGGCCATACATTTAAATAAGTACAAAGCCTTCAAATGTGTACAGATTCTGCCTTGCAGGGTTTTTTTTTTTAATAGCTTGTGCTGCCAGGTTGGGTATGGGACAGGGCTAATGTAACTTTCATCTTAAACAGTTCATGGAGCAGAATGAGGTACCATAAACCTCCATCAAGTAGGACAGGGGTATCTTTTCTCTCTAACCTTCTAAACTCCAAATTTCACCTGCAGCTGTTTCCTCCCAAAATTGCCATTGCCTTATTGGAGGTGCTGGCAGCAAGACATGGCTCCGGGCTCCTTTGTGCCCCTCGCCACACTCTTCACTAGGGAGACAATTGTAGGTTGGAGTTTGGAAGGTGAGGAAAGATAGGTATCTTCGGCTGGCTTGACAGAGCTCTATAGTGCCTTGTCCTGTTCCATAATTTGTTCAGGATTATCACTGTAGGAGCCTGACCTCTCTTATGTCAACACAAAATTTGAAGGCCTTGCTTTTTGGCTTTCACTATAAAGACACAAGTATTGTAAATCTTGTTGTTAAAGCAGAATAATGATTCCACTGGTGTCTTCTTGCAAACCTGAAGTTAATCCTTTGGTATACTAGCACATCAGAATAGCCTGATACGCACAGTGGATTAGTTCCAGTTTCAGGTGCCTGAAATTGGACTTGACAGAAAGAGATTTCCTTTTAATACAGGGTGTATTTTTTTTCTTTCAAAGAGAATTAGTTGATTGCAAAATATTTTAAAATCTGATTTTTATTTACAGGGAACTCTCAAAATTTAAAGCATATGTAAATCCCACAGAACTGAGAAGGGCCTCTATCAATATTTTACTCTCCTTGTTGCCTCTTCCCCATCATTTTGGAACAATAAAATCAGAGGTAATCAACTTCAGTGTGTTCAGATACATTTTGTACAGTTTGAACCTAGTTCTATTAGTTGTCCTTTCAAATCAGCAATTAGGATGGAGCACTTGGGTAAATAAAAATACAAAACAAAATTGAGTGTAGAGAAGAGAGACTTTAATTCACAGAACAGATAGTCGTTGGTAATCCTATCGTTATGTAACTGACAATTAGCTCCTGCATCAGTTTACATATACTTAGAACATATCAAGAATTGGAAAACCATATGTGACATAGTTGTGTCCTCTTGCCATGAGATTGGATCATTTGTATATTTGTGTTTAAGAGTGGCAGCACAATATGACATAGGCTTTGTAACTGCAGGCTTTAGCAGCCTAAATATCTGTTTATGTGGTGCATCAATTGGTTTGCTTTACATTAAGTGGGAAGACAGACACTATTGGTTTGCTGTTTTTATTTTGCTAGAGCTGCATCAAGGCCAGTTTTATGTTCTGTTTACTTGCCTCATTTAGATTTCTTTCTGTGTCAATAAACTAGAAAACTGATACAGAAATATATCAGTTACCTGTTACACTTGTGGAAGAAATATATGTTTGTCCTACTACTTTCTAATTTCTGTTACTGTAGATGATGAAAGCTGTTTATTTTTCAGGTTGTTCTGGAAGGAAAATTCAGCAACGATGACAGCTCATCGTATGATAAGCCAGTAACTTTCCTTTCTTTGAAGCTGAGGCTTGTGAATATACTAATAGGAGCGCTGCAGACAGAAACAGATCCCAACAACACTCAGATGATACTAGGTTGCTTTTTCTATTTGATCTCACTTTTGAAATTGCTTGCCCTTGCTAGCTCAGGGTTCACAGTAGTTTTGGAGAAGTGCCTAAATAGTGGCAGCTCAGTTTCCCAGAATGGGAAAGACTGCAGATGGCAGCAGATGAAGATTGTAGCACAAACAGACCCGAAGCCATCAGTGTTTTTACATGGTTGATGATACCAGCAAAATAGCATCAAGGTGGGACAAGTCATGGATCTTTTGAAGAGGTAGATACAGTATGCAACAGGCAGCCAGAAGGAAGTCAGAGAGTGGTGTTGATACAGACAGGCAGTTTGAATGCCTTATCTCCCATCAGACAGGCATTACCTAGATTGAGAGTGGTGTACTGCACCACAGTTCAGTACTATGTGATATTCTTAGGGCATTGTTGTGGATCACACTGTATGATTTAATAATGACTTCTCACAACAACGATGGGCACTGTGTGGGTCTCCAGATATTGTTGAACTGCAGCTCACAGCATTCCTCATCATTAGCTATACTAATTAGGCTTCATGGAAGTTGCAGTCCAACAACATGCGGAGGTTCCATGTCTGCTGTACAGCATGTGTATATGTGGTGGCCGTAGCAACATCAGCACTGTGCTGTGCGATCTGAAATGCCCTTTGCATTTTCTCACAGCCAGTGGTAATGAGTTTTGGGTTTTGTTCCATTTCACCCCAGCTCAGAGTAATGAATTGCTCACAATCTCCAAAAAAGAGGTATTCTGAAGCAGAATATGCTGTGTTAGGCATTATGGCATTTGTTTATCAAGTTGTTCTTATTTTCTAAACAAAAAAAAAAGGCATTTTGGCAGTGATTGCTGCTGCTTGGCATGCTAAAGGCCCTTGTCATGTGAAGGAGAGGAAACAGTAAAGAGAGAGAAATGGAGTAGGATTGTGCATTTTAGAAAAAGATGTCTTCACATTTTGTAAAGCAACTTTGCAAGCATCCTACCTCTGAGTTCGGGGAAGAATCTGGATTATTGCCACTATTCTTCAGATACAGGCTTGGTATGATGGCAGACAAAAAGTTCCAGACCAAAAAAAATCCTAACTCAGCTTCCTGTTCTAAGACTCACATGTTTTCCTGTTTGTAATGAAAGTTTTTTTTTTCCTGACAGTTCTGTAAAAATTTTGACTGGTGAATATAATAGTTGTGCTTTGGTTTTGTGGTATAATGTTGATGTAAGAAATGCCACTGTGTTAGATCCAAAGTGTACAAACAGTATGCAACATCTGCTGACTTATTGTTGGTGGGGCAAAGTGGATAGTCCTAGGAAAGGACATGTATTTGCCTGGAATCTTGAACCAGAATGCTCCATCTTGTGTTGGAGGGCCCACTTGTGTTCCTAGAAGCTACCTAACATAATTCCTGTAAAAGTCTTTGTAGGATTTAGTACATAAAGTGACTGATCTTTTGGAATGTGCCTTCTGTGCTTTCATAGCAAACTATTTTTAAGACAAATTTAGTCAGAATTATAGAATAGGATTAACACCCTCTCCCACATCTTCAAATGAGGACCATTAAGGCATAAAAAGAGTTCAGGATGCCTCTTTTAGCAGCTGAAGTATATGTTAACTGAACTGATGTTGAAATTAGTGGAACTTAGCTGAACATAATCAAGCATAGAGCTGAATTGTATAAAGTGAAAACACTAACAGTGTTTTTTATCCCAGTGTTTGGTATCTGTGCACTTTTTCCTAACCTAATCCTGAAAATTATTTGATGCATGTATTTTAACACAACGTATTTTCGATGTAAAGTCTTTGATGTTTTAATTCTGCAGGTGCAATGTTGAACATTGTGCAAGATTCAGCACTTCTCGAAGCCACTGGTTGCCAGATGGAGACAGTAAGATTCTTTCCTTATTTTTAAAAAGGGTGCTGGGTGTCTTCTTTGGTCATAGCAGATAATTCCAGGCATATCTGTGTCAGACATGCCTATCTGAGAATAAAAGCATTCCAGCATCATTCAAGTCTGTTCTTTAATTTAACAGAATGGAAGTGAGAATACTGTTTCAAAAAGCCACAGCCGCACCAACAGTGGTATTAGTACAGCAAGTGGAGGAAGCACAGAGCCTACTACTCCTGACAGTGAGAGACCAGCACAAGCTCTCCTAAGGGATTATGGTAAGCAGTTGGACTTTGGACTTCTTAAATATTTACAGAGATACCCGAGGTCACAGATTCCATTTTTATATAAAATAAAATAAATCCTAGGTATTGATAGAAGAGGTTTTCAGCTGAAAGATTTTGAACAGAGTGTAGATCTTAATATAAAAAATTAGAAGAGATAATGTTTTAGTTTTGTAATAAATGGTCGAAATCACCATTACTATAGTGACCATTGAATACCTTGACAGTGGTCAAGGCTGGCAGAGATCAGGGAGCGTCAGTTGTCACAAGCAGAAAAACAAGCATGCTCTAATCCCCACATCTCCCAACAACAACCAGCAGCCTGAGTATCTGCAGGTACTGGGTCAGGATACGACTAGACCATCATTAGCCAGTCCGATTTAGCAGTAAAGAGGTGGGAAGGAAAAAGATGGGAAGTGGTCTTGAAAGACAGAAGAATATTATAAAGAGGAGAGGGGACCTAGTTTTAAAGGAGCCAAAGGAGAAGACAGACTGGATAGGAGCTAGCATGCTGACTCAGATGGGAGAGGAGAAATGATCAGGAGCCTAAGAATAGAGAGGGACAAGGAGGAGAAGCAGGAGTGGCAGAAAAAGTAGACTCTATCAAACCTGCAGGACAGAGGTGTGCTCCAAAGCTTGCCAGCCCCACTTCATGTTCTTCCTAGAGAGGCCTGAGCAGTAGCCCCACAATTTTCCCAGATCAGCCAACAAGCAACAGCACAATATGCAGCCAAGATGCATGCCTTGAACGTTCTGACCCCTTGGGCATTTGGTCACAAGGGCACATCTCACTACTGTTTGCCTTCCTGAACACAGGAGATTGTAGTGGTTGTTTTGCAGGAAGAGCTTTAGTCCTTTAAGTCAGCTTGTTAGAAAATTTTGCCCTCACACCCTTGTGGGTACAAATCTTTATTGTGTCCTGCACCTAGAACAGTCTTCAAGATTCTGCCAAATGTGTATAATACATAGTTTGGTTTCTCGAGGATGGTGTTATTTTCATGATTTTCTCTTCTCAACTGTTCCAGTGTCACAGCACTTTGGCCTCATTTCATCTGGGAGGGAGGATACAACTTAACATGCTGTGTTGTTCTAGCTCTTTGTTTTTCGTCTGTACTTCATATGTTCATACTTTATGGAGGCTAATTACAGAGTATTAACTGAATCTGTACCATGTCCTGGTGTTGGTCAGAGAAATCTACAATTTTGCAAACTGTTTGTCATTCTGTTGGCAGCTTTAACTGATATTAATCAGATGTTCCTAAAGTTGGGTGTATTTTGTGTGTGCTGCAAATGTTTTAAAAAAGCAGTGTCCTGCATCAGTATTTGAATATTTAGAATTACACTCAGGAGTTGGCAAATGTACTTGGTTTCTTTTAAAACGGTTTACATATATTTCTTCAGCAACTGAATTTAACTTGGCATGTCCTTGTTCACTAGAAATGCTTTTATTTTCCATACTTACCAATTTTGCACTGAGATGTTATTGCTTTATGGTATGTAGTATATTGTCTGTGGCGCATCTTGTAGACTTCTAAACCTAATAAACCAAAGAGCACAGACCATGAGAGTTAGCAAGCAGTTTAGTTGGACAAAGGCTGGGTGCCCCAAATGATAATCTTTCATAATAAGACGGAAGAAGACACAATACAAGCCTATATTCAAAGTTGAAAACTAAAAACAAAAAAAAGCAAACAGTTTGTGCTATGGATCATTCTTCTTTTGTGCAAAATATGAGCTGCTAAGACTCTGAATGCAGACTTTTCTGTGATCTGCACTTGTTTTGGTGGTGTCTTCATGTTCTTTCCAACTTATGACAACCTTATCATGGGGCTTTCTGGGGCCAAGAGTGTGTGATACATCCAAGGTCACCCAGTGGGATTCTGTGGCCAAGCAGGGAATTGAACCCTGGTCTCCAAAGTCATAGTCCAGTGTTCAAACTGCTGTACCATTCTGGCTCTCAGTCAACATATAAGACAATTTTATTTTTCAGTTTTGGAAGACCTTTTAAATTTTATAGTTTTTTTTCTCCAGTGGACTTGGAGCAACTAGTCATGGTGTTCAAAAAGACTTGTAGCAATGTAAAAATATTTACTGTAAAATAGCAAATATCAAATCTTTAAGCAAATAATAAAATCCTTCTGAAGAGTAATAATGAAAAAAAACATTAATATGAGAATATAGTAGTGAGATGCTAGCATGATCCTGCCAAGTCAGGGATGGATAAACTGTTATCCCTAGGAGCATGCAACATCCAGGAAGAACTGAATTTTAAAAATCCCGACCTGCCATCTATATCTTGCATCGAAGCTCTGAATGCACTAGCACAATGCAGTCAACTAACATGGACAATTGCAAACATAAATGAAAATTGCTAAATGTGCAGTTCACTATCATAGTCAGTTACCCTGTCAATTGATAGTCAAGTGGAGACCTTGGTTTGGGAAATGTTTCAAAGCATTTCCCCCTCAATTGGAATAATAAGCTTCTAATTTTCTGTTGTTATTGCTGCTGTTGCTATTATACCATAACAAATTAATTTAAAGCTTACTCTATAACGAATAAAATCAGTGTAATTATTCTGTTTTGTAGGGAATTAATTGTAATCCTAAATTAATTATAATTAATAATATTTGAAACTAGATTGACTGTTTACACAGAGGACTTTTTTTTGCCTGCCCCCAGATTGTGGAATGACCTGCTGAAATTGATTTGTCAGCTTGAGAAACTTTCTCAGTTTAAATCAACAGTAAGGACCAGTCTCTTTCAGCAAGCCTATCCAGATTATTTTAAAATTATGATTTTAAAGTATTTATTGATGGATTTTGGTTTTATATGCTTTTATGTATCTTTATATGAGTTGTATTTGTTGGTGTTCTTGCCTCAAACCGCAAGAAGAGGTGGATAAGAAAATTAATAGTAATACTACTAATAATAATGGTTTAAAAATAATGTATCTTTTAAAATTACAATTCTTAGTAATCTAGAGGGTTTCTGTCCTAATACTAATACTAATTTTTAGTTATAATAACTAATATTCACATGCTTATTATAGTGTAAAGATTTTTACATATTTTTACATATTGTATCTGATAAATTTCTACTTTTGTCAGTTTTTCTTCCCAAATGCTACCAAATTCCGCTCCCCTTGGGTCCACAGTCCATGAGAGTCAATCAAGCAGAAAAATGCCTGCTGGTTTCTCATCCCTACTCATCCCAAGGATGCTTGCAAAATTTCTTGATATCAACAAGCATTCCTTTCCTTCCTTCCCCACAACTAGCAGCAGAAAGGTATTTACATAGGAGGGAGCTTGTCCTGCAGCCTCAGGGCAACCACATTTATTGAATTTAATTTTTTGGTTTAGAGTAGCATAAGCAATGTAGTTTAATTTGTGGTTTGCAGGTGGATTCACATTGCATCACTACAGAATGTATCTTCTACTCAAGCAGGATTTGTTGTGTCTCTACAAAAGGCAGGGATGAGAATAGTGTGGCCCTCAAAATATTATTGGACTGCAGTTCCTAGCATTCCAAATGTTGTCAGATTGCAGATCCTAGCATTCCTCATTACTGTAGACTGTGCTGGCAATGACAAGATCTGGAGGGCAGCATTCTCGTCCTTGATATAAGGAATATCGTGGATAAAGATCTTGTATTTTTCTTTACCTTTTAACCAGACTTTCTGCTCTGTGCTCCAAATGTTTTATCTGCCTGCTACACATCAAACCTTTTTATAAATATTTCCATGCCACCATAATCTTGCTGTTTAGCAGTGGAATGGTGTCAGTGGAATGGTGCTATGTGTTTTAATCTGAACTTTAAAAGTGCTGAACCCTCTTCTCATAATGGTTCAGCAGCTTGATTAGCATCTTTAAACTACAGAATAAGATCTACAATAGACTCACTGCTGCGCTAACATGGGAATCACCTGCTGCTACTATCTCATTGTATGTCTGGAGTTTGAGGAACCCTGAACCAAAGGGGATTGGCAATTTAACGAAGTAAAGAAGACCCATTAACTAACATTTAAAAGTAAAAAGGACAAAACACTTTATGACAAAAAGGGCACATAATTGATACAAAGTTTAGTAAGCGAAACGGCTAGCTGTTTTCCAAAAGCACTATTTCTAAGATTCCTTTTGTTTCTGTCCATTTAAAAATGGGGCCCATGATATCTTTCCTAGTAGCTCCAAACTGCTGTATGTTGTGCCTAGTGTTGGGGAAATAATTAAAGTGACTATTTTTCTCTTAGCAGATCTTTTTTGATCTATTTAATTCTCCTGTCCTGTAGTATTTCTTTGGTTTTGAAAATGTACCCAGTCAGCATTGGTTGAAAGCACTCTTTAATTAATAAATTATTAATAAATAAATAAATAATAGAGAAGAATAAACAGAGTTTTCAGATGTTAGTGTAGAGGGAATGGTTATCTGAATACATCATTTCATCTAACAAGATAATAGGACTTTTTTGGATTTTTTTTTTTAAATTCCAAGCATACAGTGTAGGAAAGCTAAATGTCTGGAATTTGATTATAGAGTGTATCAAAATCTAAGCTTAATTCAGTGAAAGCATCTTTTCAAAGTATCAAGAGTTTGAAATTTGAAATTTTAAAGAAATACTTAATAACCAAACTGCATGTTTGTCTAACGTCTGTTTGCCATAGACCACAGTCGTATACCTACTGTACAAATATACCACATTTATGCTACTATAACTGCAGTGGCTATTTCCTAGGACATCCTGGGATTGATAGTTTAGTGAGATTTCATGCATTTTCCAGTTCACTTCCTTGAACTGCAGAGCACAGAGCCATGGTAGTTAAAGTTGTATCAAAAAGTGGTGAGGATATATACCCTAGGATGGAAGTTCTGTACATCAAATTCTTAATCTAATAATTGTTACATGCCTTCAAAGTCAACTCCAATTTAGGGCAACCCTGTTACAGGGTTTCTTTGGCAAGATGTATTCAGATGAGGTTTGCCATTGCCACCTTCTTAAAAGAGATTGAAAGAGTATGACATTGGCCAAGGTTATCCATTGTGTTACCATGGCTGAGTATTTATTTGAAGCCTTACTTCCCAGAGACCTAGTATAACACTCAAAGCATTGTGCCACACTGTCTCCTATTCTGAGGACATTACAGTTCAGTGTATAGTTTGAGTGAGATTTAATCATATTTTTAAAAGTTAAGTGAAAAATGATGTTAACTATTTCTATAGATACTCATGTATACATTTCATTTGCTAAAAAATTAATTTAAAATCCTACAGAATGTGTTTTCATAAGAAATCTGGGTTCAGAGGCATTTTTTTAAAACTAAAGATTGCTAGTAATCAAGTATGAAATACCCTCTGCCACACTGAAAAGTATCTCTTTACAAACAGCAAAAGTCCTATAGTGGCTTAACTGGCAAAACCTGCTGGATTAACACAGGAAAAACAATTTGGGAGGACAGTATATTATGTGTAAAGATCAGCCTGAGGCACGGAAAACTTTGTGTTCCCAACTTCTGTGAGAATATGATTATCAGTTAATAAAAACAAGTTTTTCTAACTGAAAGATTAAATAACCTTAACTAGGTATCGTGTTTTTCTGCAAAACAGTTGGTGTAAGAAGCTTTTAGAAGAATTCATAATGGTACCTGAAATGTTAACTCTTAAAGATGAAAAGTTTTACATATATGAGAGGACAGAAGTAAACATACAAAATGCACAGTTTAATATTCTATGCTGCTTACTGTACATGCCATTTGGAGCCAAAAATTCCAAAATGATGTATATCAGCAAAATAATAACAAATTAACATAAACTGCTTATTTAGTCCATAAATAGATAAATAAATAGATATTAGGCTGGACTAAACAGGAGGGGTTTACATAAATGAGTGCAATTTTAATTTGCCTCCAAAATTAAGATTAGTTACAATTTACTATATTTCTAAGGGAAAAGCATTCTGCATAATGGGTGTCCAACCATTAAATACCCTGTCCCATATGACTACAGGGCAGGCCTTAGGACAGTATACCAGGAGGTCGTTTTCCAGGTGACCACACAGGCTGAATAAGACTGTAAGAGGAAAGTAGTTTCTCAGTAATCAGGTCCCAAGTAGTTAGGGCTTTAAAAACTAGCAGCAAAACTTAAATCAGGCTTGATAGCAAATGGGCAGCCAGTGTAGCTTTATCAACAAGGTTATGTGTTGATGGTATGTTCTCCCACTTAAACATAGCTGAAGCATTCTGGACCAACTTCAGTGGCAGCCCTACTTAGCGTGCATCACAAATAGTTCTTCCTTGAGCTTATTCACCTCTTGGACCACTATAGTCAGGCTGCCCTGGCCCATGGATGGCTATTACTGGCATACCAGCAGAAGCTGCTGAGAGGCACTTTGAACTACTGAAGTTACTTGGGTCTCCAATGACAAGGATGGATCCAGAAGTAACTCCAGGCTGCAGGTTTATCTTTCAGTAGGTGTATCACTCTGTCCAGAACAAGGTGATCCACCTGTACCCCACAGATGAGACTTACTCTGCGTCAAGGTTGTCATCTTGCCGTGATTCAGGCTCAGCTTAACCTTATCCTTTTACCAGAGCTGATGGCATCAGAACCTGTTTGAAAGATCAAGCAAGAGCTGGAAAGTGGTGCTGCCTAATTTCTCTCTCAAGAAAGGCTGTCAGGTTGATGAAAGCTAATTCATTTCGGAACTGAAATGGGTGTAGACAGTGCTTCTTAATCTATCTGACATGCATTTGTTTCACAGTATACCAATGGCTGGTACTGTATATGTGCCCATTGGCTGCAGCTCTTTCTTTGTTTTTTGGAAGCTCTCCTGGGATGAACAAGAGATGGCTTAGGTACTAACAGATCACCACTTTTAGCACTGGTCTATGTCATTTGATATCACATGTCTGCAGTAGCATCATTACAGCCCTCACAATGACCCTTCACAAAAAGGGAATGTGTGCAATAATACAGTAACTGTTGAGGATCCAGAGGTGTAAAGTAGGATTTGCTAGGAGAGACCATATCACTGCCTTTTTAAGGACAGCAAGCACCACTCCTTCACGTTAATATGTTATTGTGTTTGTGCATTCAGGCAGTTTGTATCCTGTTTTTTTCTCTTGGCCTGGAACCCAAGGTGACATATAATATGGATTGAATGAAAGGACCATTAAAAAACTAATGGCAGAAAAAGCTTAAAAACTATTAAACAAGCAGTCTTATTAAAATATCAATTTAAAAGAATTAAAAACACATTTAAAAGATAGAAGAGAAAAATAACAGCCTGTAAAAGCACCATTCTGCCTCAGCCAATTAACAGTGTGAGGCCTGTCTAAATAAAAAAAAAAGTTTTGCCTGCCATTGCAAAGAGCAGAGAGGGTGCCAAACAAGCCTTCCATGGGAAGGAATTCTGCAGCCCGGGAGCAGCCGTTGAGAAGGCTCTCCCTGTGTCTTCATTAAATATGCCTGTGACAGTAGTGAGACCCAGAAAACACATTCCTCTCAAGTTAAAACTTGTGCAAGATCATGTTGGGAGATGCAGTCTTTCTGATAGTCTGGACCTAAGCCATGTGGGGTTTTATAGGCAATAACTAGCACTTTGAATTCTGCCCAGAAATGGACTGGTAGCCTGTAAAACTATTGCAACAAGGGAGTTATGTGTCCCTGCTAACCAGCCTTGGTGAGCAGTCTGACTGCCACATTTTGGACTCATGGAAGTTTCCAAAGACAGCCCAAAGGCAATGTAGAGTGCATTACAGAAATCCAAATAGAATGCAATAAAAACCTGTGTCATCTTAGCTAGATCTGACATTTCTGGTGATAAAGAAGCCTTTTATCACCCTTTGCAGCCACTAAACAATACCCCCTTCAGCTAGTTTTAATCAGCAATGAGAGGCAAGGATTAAGAGAGCACATAGTTGGACAGGTTGCCACATGCATTTTGTCCTCTTGTTCAGGCTGCATCAACTGAAACTGATGCTAAACAGCTGGGCTAGATCTAGCATTGGAAACCTCAGTTGGACCTGCCTCAGTTAGAGAGTTACAGTTTCTGTAAACTAGTGATTGTTACCCTGAAAGTGCTTACCTGAAAGGTCATGGTGGGTCACTTAAAGCACAAAACATTGTTAATTGTTTCTTGCTGCATGTTTATTTATTTGTTCAAAGAATGATACTCTTTTTGGCTGAATGGCTTAAAACCATAAAGAATAGAAAAGCTCTTGCCCTTATGCTTGCAGTCTAAAAGACATATCTAAAAGTAATTGGGACATCTGAAAGTCTGTATTCGGAAGATTTCTGTACTATATCCGCACCAAGTTCCACTGAAATCACTTAGATCAGTACATAAATTCTCCAATAAAAACCCAGATGTTGTACTTTCAAGTTATTTCTGACTCATGACTGCACCAAGACAACTCTGTCACTGGGTTTTCTTAGCAAGATTTATTCAGAGGGGGGATTGCTGTTGCCTTCCTCTAAGGCTGAGAGAGTGGCTTGCACAAGGTCAGCCATTGTAAATTCATGGCTGAGCAGGGATTTGAAAACTGATCTCTTGGAGTCAGAATCTAACACTAGTCCAACACACAGCCTGCTATTTGATGCTGGCTCTCAAACCTTCAGTGTCTAATTTATTTTATCTTATTAATTGTGTGTGTGTGTGTGTGTGTGTGTGTGTTGTGAAGTGTTGAATGTGTTGCTTCCCAAACATGCATTTTTTTCTGTATGTACTGTACTGTGGCTGCTTTAGCTTCTGCCTGATGGGCTGCTTTGCTGATTGTTACTAATGCTTAGTTGTTTTCCCTCCCCATGGTGTGTGGTATTGGGGTTTATATCCTAGCTCTTCATACAGATACAGCAGCTGGACTCCTGATTCGCAGCATTCATTTGGTAACACAAAGGCTGAATGCACAGTGGAGACAGGAAATGAGCATCTCACTGGCTGCATTAGAGCTGCTTTCTGGTTTGGCAAAGGTGAGTATCCGGCAGCTTCTCTTCCAGAGGCTGTCTCTGTTAGATTATGGGATTTGAACTCAGGTTTTCAGTCCTTTCCAGCCAGAATTTCATGGCTGATGATATCATTAAGAGCTTTTCCTCCCCCTTTCTTGGGGAGTATCTGACAGAGCTGGCAAAATAATTTGTTCCATGCTGAGGAACCATCAGTCCCCTAAAGAGTGTGATATTTCCCCCCTCTTGTAAAGTGATATTTTCTTCTCTGTTGGAAAGAAATTATATTGGTTAAACAATCCAAAGACACTAGCATATTTACAGAGGTAAAATAAATGAATAAAAGACAGGAAGATCTTTCAAACCAAATAAGTAAATTACTTAAATTACTTAGATGGACACGTCCTTGTGTCTTTTTCTGTCATGTAACATTGAAGTTTTTACATTCCCATATTAAGCTTATTCTTTTTCTTAAGCTTGTAGTTGCTAACAACAAAGCTAATGGGGAGAAAATGGCTTTCCAAAGATCTTCAACCTGAATATCTGTCTGTATTGTTTACTTCAGGTGAAGGTTGGTGTTGATTCTTCAGACAGGAAGAGAGCAATTAGTTCAGTCTGCTCTTACATTGTGTACCAGTGTAGCCGTCCAGCTCCTCTCCATTCCAGAGATCTTCACTCCATGATTGTGGCAGCATTTCAGTGTCTTTGTGCCTGGCTTACTGAACATCCAGACATGCTTGATGAGAAGGTGAGTGAAACGCCACTGTTTTATAGCTACTAGAATCTGAATTACTTTTCCACAAAATGTTTAAGAAATTACTATGACAAGCAATTTCGTTAAGTTGTAAGATGTTTCCACATTTTGCAAAGCCATATTAGAAATCTGAACAGCAGAAATATAAAACCCAGTTTAGAGGACCAGGCAGTTGTTTCAGGAGCCATTCCCTTAACCATTTACTGGAAAAATACCAATTTGAAACACCTCTTCTATTTCTTTTAATAAAATTGTGGGGGGGGAGTTAGAAATATAGGTTGAGTATCCCTTACCTGAAACACTTGAGACCAGATGTATTCTGCTTTTTTTCAGATTTTGGGATACAATATAGATACATGTATATAAAATGGTGTAGCACAACAGTTTATTCTTTGGGTCTCCCGCCTCCAGAGAGAAGACAGGAGCAGGAGGGAGGAAGATGGCACAGCTGAGTTCACAGCCAAACTGTTCACAGGTGGCAGCTGTAGTGGTTGCTGCTGCTGCTCCATCTCCACCCTCCAACCAAAGTGAGATCTAAAATGGGATGCGGCAGTGGTAGCTGCGGGTGACTGTCTCCAGCCTTGGTGCAGAGGAGAGCCCTATGCCAAAAACAGCCAAACAAAAAAGCTCCCACCTTTGTCCTCCCTTCTTCTACTGCCAGAGCCCAAGTCAATGGCTTTTGTACTCATGTCTTCTGTAGGGAGGGGGACCCAGTAATTGCAGTCAGTTGTGGCAGCGACACAGGGTGGAAACTGTGGCACTCCTGATTGTTTGTTCAGCTGGAGAGGGTCGTGAGATCTGTGAAATGGTGGGAGGCATGGATTCCCATCATTTCATAGATCCTCATGTGTCTCTCTAGCCTTGCAAATACAGTGCAGGTATATATGTGTTGTAATTTCAGAAGCTTTAGATTTTGGAGCATTTCAGAATTGGAAGTCTGGGTAAGGGATTCTCAACTTGTGGAAGGCCATCTACTCTTAATGTTTCTGTAGGGCAACCAGTAACCAAAAGTACGACACACACGCACGTCCCTTGCTGTGTCCTAGAACCTTCAGGTAATAAGTACTCCTCAGAAGTTGTGATCAAAACTCATCAGTGGCTTCTGTGATGTATTAGCTCCTACTAATGGGTTGACCCTTATAGTCTTAAGGTCTGCAGGTAGTAGCTCTGAAAGTAATGTATGATTTTCAGAAGAAAATCAGTTTGTGCTGATTGTAACGAAGCCTTTGATTGTGTAGATCATGAAAAACTGTGGATCACTCTGAAAGAAATGGGTGTACCACAACATTTGGTTACTCTAATGTGTAACCTGTACTCAGGAGAAGAGGATACCACTATGACAGAATGTGGAGAAATAGAGTGGTTTCCAGTTGGTAAGGAGATCAGGCAAGGCTGCATTTTATCACCCTATGTGTTTAACTTGTGCCCTGAATGTATTATACATAAAGCAGGATTAGACTTGGAGGGAAGAGGTGTGAAAATTGTAGACGAGCCATAGCCCTGAATCTGCAAGACTTGAGCAGGACTGTTGATGACAGACCCCTCATGGATTACCACTAGCAAAAAGGACTTGATAGCAGTTACCAACAATGTGTGTTTGTCAATGATGTGAACCACATTGTTCCCCTTAAGACCTGTTATCGCCTCAGATCCTTATGTTAGATGCCACTGCTGTACACTCTGATCTCTTCTCTTATCTTCTGCTTGAGACTCTGAGGCAAGAGTGCCTTGGATCCCTGCAGTTTCTAATTTGTCAGTCTGTTCTTTGTTCATGTTTTATTTGTTAGTAGGAAGTTAATGAACAAGTTGTCTGAGCCTTTAACAACATAATGGCTCTAGCCTTATAAGCTGTTGGTAGACAGCACACTGCAAGCAAACATGATGTTTTCAGTGGAAAGTTGATCTGGGGAAAATATGGTTATATGTGATAGAGGCTGGGTATAAGGTGGGAGCATGGAAGCCATACCTGGTGAAGTTTGCATAAAGGTAAATTGCATGCAGTGAAATGTTATTTCTGTGACTTTAGTCTTTTCTTTGATTAAACCTTTGTCAATGAATCTCTATCTTCAAGGAATTAGCAGACACCTGGGTGGTGTGGTTTCTTCCTTCTAGGACTGTTTAAAGGAAGTATTGGAGATTGTGGAATTGGGCATTTCAGGAAGTAAATCCAGAAACAGTGAACAAGAGGTCAAGTACAAAGGAGACAAGGAGCCAAATCCTGCTTCCATGAGGGTGAAGGATGCAGCTGAAGCTACTCTCACATGGTATGAAAAGTTATTGAAAATAATTCAGTTTTCTAGCAACGAAAAGATGCTAGGAAAATACTTAGTTCAGAATAGCATTAGCCAGCCTATGTTATCCTAGCAGTTCAAATTCTTCTTAGCCAAGTTACTTGGTTTGCTTAAGGTTTAACAATATTAGCAACTTTTCTTTGGAGAAATTAATGTTTATGTTTGTTTTCTCTCAAGTACTTTCCATCTGAGCTAGACTTTTCTGTTTCTGCATTTTTTCTATAAAGCCTCACGTGCTTAGTTAAGTATGTTAGGATTTGTAGACTATATAACTACTTAATAGTGCTAGCTCGTGGGAGAAGTTGCCATAGACCTAGTTATTCTCCAGCACTGTAATAATAGATTTTTCTGCTGAGTGTATGTTGACTTGAGCCATTATTTTCTTGGTTCGTAGCATCATGCAAATACTTGGAGCTTTTCCTTCACCCAGTGGTCCTGCCTCCCCTTGTAGCTTAGTGAATGAGATCACCTTAATTAAATACTCCCGTCTGCCTTCTATAAACAAATACAGCTTCCGCTACTTTGTCCTGGACAACAGTGTCATCCTTGCAATGTTGGAGCAGCCTCTTGGGAATGAGCAAAGTGAGTAAATCCATTTTGTGCTTTCTCAAGCCGGTGTGTGTCAGACATTAGAATACCAGCAAAATTTGTATACTGTATTGTGCGGAATGTTGAAGTGGTATAATATTATTTTGTAGAAAGCATTCAGACAGAAAATCTGAGAATTCACATATGATGACCCAGTGAAGACAACAATATCTTGATCTGAGATCAATTTAATATCCTGGCTTGTTCTCAAACTGATAGTTCTTGTTTCAGATGGCTTCCTAGATGGTGGAGTTTTCTGAACGTGTTCTTTGCTAAAAAGCTAAAGTCTTTTTCGTGACAAAGATCATTAAACCATGATGTGATAATCTCAATGCATCTAGTAACTAGTTATGCAAAATCGTGCAAGGTATTTGTCACTTTTTCATGGCTTGTCCTCATCAGAATATAAAGTTAAAACATTTCTAAATTTTCTTTTAAGATTAAAACAGTTATGTCTCTTCTAGGTAGAATTCTGTTGATAGTAGAATCTTAGGTCTTACAACTCTGCAGGTTAATATCTAGTTAGATTGTTTTTCTTTTCATATATTCTATTTAAAATATTTATAACCCGCCTTTCTACTTACTAGGGGCTGCAAGGCAGTTTTCAAAAGGAATTTTAAAATATTTTGTTAAAACAGTAAACCAGTGTCAAACTAAGCAGCAACCACACAACATAACTCAGAACAAACAAAAGACCATGAATAAATAACTTCAAAACCCAGGAGACAATATATAGTATCCTCTTGACTCACGAAGGTTTGGGATCCAGACCCCTTGCATAAGTAAAAAAATTGTGAATAACTCCCCCCACCTGCATGAGCAGTCCCGTACCCATTCCTTCCCAGGGCTCCCCTCTCCATTCTCTTTCCTGTAGCCTGGATGGGACAGGCAAACAAGAGAAGAGAAGAGAAGACACTCCCCCCCCGGGTCTGTTTGCCTGCCCATTGCCTGCGTGCCCTGCCTTTTTTTCTGCCCACACAAGCGACAGGCAAGCAAATGAAAGAGAATACACTCCCCCCTCACTCCGTTTGCCAGCCAGTTGCCCATGCATCCCACCATTTTTCTGCCTATAAGGGCAATGGCAAACGAATGGAAACCACTCCCCCTCCCTCTGTTTGCCTGCCCGTCACTTGCCCACCTCGCTTTTTTCTGCCCACGCAGGTGACAGGCAAGCCAATGGTAAGGAAAACACTCCCCTCCCTCTGTTTGCCTACCTGTCGCCTGCATGCCCTGCTACTTTCTGCCTGCACAGGGGACAGGCAGGGGAATGGTGGGAGAAGGGCTTGCATTGCACACGAACCTTTTCCTTTCACATTCGTTTGCCTTTGGCCTAGGGCACAGAGAAGGAAGGCAGCACTCCTGACCAAAAGACCAGGGAATGAGAAGGGAGAGTGGGGAGGAGGCAGACAGGCAGCTCGTGAATAATCAAATTCATGAAGGTCAGACCATGCAAATGTGGAGGGAGAGCAGTATAATTAATCAGTTAAATTCATCTCTGATACAGAATAAGTTTACTTTGCCATGTAAAAGTCAACAGGGCAGGACAAAATGATTCTTGGAAAGAGCATTCCACAATTAAAATGTAAACAAATATGCTGCTAAAATCAAGATACAAGTATTTGAGAGAACCATTGAACATTTTCAAATGTGTGTTTTGTCATGATTTTTCTTCTGAAATGATATAGTGAATGTTGGCAAACTGCTTTTCTTTATTTCTCATCTTTAAACTCATCTGTCAGTAGAATAAGCTTGCCATGCTTTTTGTTCTACAGCAGGATAAATTATACAAGCAAGGCATTCTTTTAAATGGTTTTCTTGCAGACCTGTGGGATACATGAGTGTTAATGCCATATAGTAGATAGATTAACTAAGCAAGATAACGTAGAGTGCAGCCTTGTATAGGTCTCCTCGAAGGCAAGCCTTATTGACTTCAGTGGGACTTACTTACTTAAATGGCTATAGGAGCCATAGGAACTTAGTGAAAAAGGGGGGATTTGGCAGACTTTTGGAGCAGAAGACTATCAGTGGCCACTAGATATTACTACTATGTATTACTCCAGTATCTAAGGGCAATATGCACTTGAATTCCCATGGCTGAGGGATGTTAAGGAGGAGGTTGCATTTGCACACATGGCCTCCTTGTGGATTTCCCAAAGATATCTTGTTTGCTGGTGTGGAAACAAAATACTGGACTTGATAAGCCTTCATTCTAAGTGAATATGGCTGTTTAAAAAAAAAAGAAAAGAAGAAGAAAAGATTTGAACTGAATACTTTCTAGTTTATATGAGCCTTAGGCACTATGTTACCAAGACATTGATCTGAATTGATTTGACAAAGCAGCATAACATTTCTTGAGTTATCCTGCAAGCATTCAAACTAGTTAAGCACAATTTGGATCTGTTTTCTGTTGTTACTCTGGTTGCAGCTTTTGTAGTCTGCGTGTGCCTTTCCATAGGAAAGTTCTGTACACTGTACACGGTATTGGAGATTTGAAGACACTGTGGGCCAGTCCATCAACCTCATCCTGATACTCCTTCCTACTATTGTAACCTGCCCTACACCCCACCCTGCGGGATGTGCTTTTCTGTACAGCTAGAAATCCATGTACAATCTCTTGGTCACAAACCAGGTTTGACCAGCTTCTGACCAGCTGCATGCTTCCCCTGCAGATTCAACTAGTTCACTGACCTTGCAGATCTACTAGTAATAGGATGTACCCTTTTTCTCAATATGCTCATTTTCATGTTTAATTTCTCCATATTAAGATGTGAAGAGATGGTTCATGAAGTTGTGTTTTTTCTTCAGACGATTTTTTCCCTTCAGTCACAATTCTGATTCGTGGGATGTCTGGAAGGCACGCGTGGGCCCAGCAACTCTGCCTTTTGCCAAGAGGAGCCAAATCAAATCAAAAGGTCTTTATCAAAGCTCAGCATGAAAATTACTTGTTGTGTTAAACATGCATCTCCAAACAGCTCTCAGATATCCAGAGAATTGGTAATGTTATATTCTTCTTCGTGGTCTCTGTGCCTTCATACACTAGGAGCTTTAGCGCCTGCGCGGTAGCGTTCGGAAACTTCTAGAGCTTGTTCGCTTGGCGGGAACCCCTCCCCCACGCCGGTACTGCGCATGCTCCTCCCGCCGAGCAACGGTCTCTCCTCAGTTCTTTCTCGTCCGCCGTCGCGTACGGAAGGTTCTTTAGTTTGTTCCTCTCACTTTTGTGCTTGGCTTGGTGTTTTCACGGTTTTACGGATTTTGGACTGTCTCTGACCTCTCTTTCGGACTTCCCCTTCGGCTTTTGGTCTTTTCGGATTTTCGCTGTTTGGCGTTCTTCGTCTTATGTTCGCGCTCTTTAAGAAGTGCGTGTCCTGCGGGCGCAAGGTTGCCCTCAACGACAGCCACAGGGAGTGTCTCTTCTGTTTGGGTGAGTCCCACAACATCCGGACTTGCCCAATTTGCCGGGATTTTACTCCCCAAACTCTCCGCAACCGGTCCGCGAGACTCAAGTCTTATTGTTGGGAACAGTCTCTGCGGGCGATAGACGAGACCTCCACTTCCAAGATGGCCGACAAGAAGACGACCACGCCATCGACGGTATCGGCGGCTGCCGTTCCGTCCACGTCGTCGGTATCGGGCTCGGTACCGGCGAAAACGCCG